>CM023451.1:8674590-8850247 GCA_013339765.2 Haemaphysalis longicornis
AAGCGCTGCTTTCAGGGGACCTTGAAGACAGAGGGGAAAAGGTTGAAATAGATGTGGATGATTTCAGAAGTGTGTTCACTTTGGTAGCAGGCGGATGCATTGCGCCGTGATTCCGGAAAGACGGCATGGAGTAACGTTTGACAACGGTGTATACTTCTAAAAAAGTAAGGTCTCACCGAGATTTGAACTCGGATCGGTGCATTCAGTCCAGAGTCCTCACCGTTACACTATGAGACCGAAGACTTTCCGACGCCGGGAATCGAACCCGGGCCTCCTGGGTGAAAGCCAGGTATCCTAGCCACTAGACCACGCCGGAACGCATGAAGAGTAGAAAAAGCGCTGCTTTCAGGGGACCTTGAAGACAGAGGGGAAAAGGTTGAAATAGATGTGGATGATTTCAGAAGTGTGTTCACTTTGGTAGCAGGCGGATGCATTGCGCCGTGATTCCGGAAAGACGGCATGGAGTAACGTTTGACAACGGTGTATACTTCTAAAAAAGTAAGGTCTCACCGGGATTTGAACTCGGTTCGCTGTATTCAGAGTACAGAGTGCTAACCGTTACACCAAGAGACAGAACACTTTCCGACGCCGGGAATCGAACCAGGGCCCCCTGGGTGAGGGCCAGGTACCCTAGCTACTAGACCACGCCGGAACGCGTGAAGTGTGGAAGAAGCGCTGCTTTAAAGGGACACTGAAGTGATTTGTAAGCAATGCGGGATTACGAGCGCAAATTGTAGTTCGGAGTCCCTAGGTCCTGTTTCCAACACTCTGAGCGCGTTTACGCGAATTTCTTTAGTAGAAAAATCAATTCGAAAATGCTGTCCTCCTCTCTGCACTCTCGCCCATTTTCTTTGGCGTTTTTGTCTGACGTCAGCAGGAGAGGAGCTGGCAATTGGCTGCGCTGCTGCACGGCTGGCCGACCTTCCGCAACCAAGTCAGTCGGCCGAGTCAGTCAGTTGAAAATAAGCCACAACACGTTTGTGAATGGAAGAATGTGCCTTTCTTTACTTCGTTAGTTTGTACTCTGTATCTAGCTCCAAGTCAAGGTCGCTTCACACAAGCGCAGCACAAGCGCCCATGCGACGCTTCGCTGACTGGTACGCCAGTAGGAAAATATAAGGCCTCTTGAAGGGGTAGAAGAGTCAGCGAAGTCATTATAGGTACTAAGGAAATAAAATCAACTGATTTTTTTACCGTAGAGCGTAAACTAGGGTGCGGGAAGCACTTTTTTTGCGCTGGGCGAACAAGCACAGAGGTCAGCAGCACGACTAGGCATCTGCGAACGCTTTTCCGTCTAAGAAATGCAATTGCTAGACGTGAGTTATTTTGGAAACTCGGGGGACGCTTACTGCACGAGCGCAACACAACAAATAGTAAACTAAGCTACTTGAAATACTAAAACTAAATAAAAGTGTAAACTGGTTATACATTATATACCTTATATTTCCACTGTCGGCAGCACTGTCGGCAGCGCTCTCGCCGGTGGCCGTGTGGTCTGGAGCGCTAGGTATATCAACGCGAGTGTTTTGCCCGTCACAAGGTCGATTCCCCGAGGGTTCAAGCTTTTTTTTTTCTTATAAGGTAACATTTTTGTTTTTCGCCGATGTTTTCTATACTGAGTTCACCTTTTTTTGGGCCGCAACGTTCCCTGCTCCACGAACTACTCCGCAGAACTCGCGCAGCCTGGCACTGGCTGGCGCGCTAGCGAGTTCTCGTTGGCGTGCTGTTGCCATAAGCACCGACTGCTTGCGGGCAGTGGGCACACGAAAGAAACAACAGACCCTTGGCCTGGTGCGAACAGGCTTTTTACGATACAGGCATGAGTGAGGCAAGCTCCAAATATGGGGGAAAAGCGCATGCATTTGTGCGCCTGCGGGGCCGCGGAGGGCGTTCATGCACTGCGGAGGCCTTAGCCAGTGAATGCTACGTTTCCCAAAACCGTCCTAGGAGGCTTATTTTTTGCATTTTACAGCCGACAACATGGCAGAAGCACGGTACTACGATTACTGGGATATTGAGAATGCCCATCCGACGACGCCATCGGATGTCAAACATGTTGTTTTACAGAACCGAAACCGAAACGAAACTTGTTTGATTGCTAACCTTGGGCATCGTCCAATCACGGTGCCCTCTCCTCGCAAAGTCACAGCCTTAGTTGGTGCGGCCACCTCAAACCGCGCATGGTAGTTTTTTTTCTTTCCCGCTTTGTAAAATAATACCGATTTTCAACCGGATAAACGATGAAAAGTGTGCTAACTTGAGCCAGTCTACGCAGTGCAAGCAAAAACGGGAGCTTGACAAATTCACTTCAGTGTCCCTTTAAGGGGAGCGTGAAGACAGAGGGGAAAAGGTTGAAATAGATGTGGATAACTTCAGAAGTGTGCTCACTTTGATAACAGGCGGATGCATTGCGCTGTGATTCCGGAAAGAGGGGATGGAGTAACGTTTGGCAAAGGTGTATACTTCTAAAAAAGTAAGGTCTCACCGAGATTTGAACTGGGATCGCTGGATTCAGAGTTCAGAGTGCTAACCGTTACAACATGAGACCGAAGACTTTTCGACGCCGGGAATCAAACCCGGGCCTCCTGGGTGAGAGCCAGGTATCCTAGCCACTAAACCACGCTTTTTTTTTATTGCCTTCTTTGACAGGTTGACAAAACAAAGACACACATAACTGATAATCTGTACACTCAATTCTCAATACAAACACTAGAACTGCAGCCCTTCTTGGGCAAGCGGGGTGATTTCAATATTCTTTCATTACCAACAATGCTTCAATTGTGGGTAGCCACTCGGGTTTAGAGGGCTGAAGTTTCAGTATCTGCGCAAAAGTACCTATTGAATCTTTGAAGTAGTGTCTGATGAGCCTGGCATCTGGGTTGGAGTAGCGTACCGCCATTCTGTTTCTCCAGATGCTATGTAGTCCATACAGCTTAATTGTCACGCGTGAAGTGTGGAAGAAGCGCTGCTTTAAGGGGACCTTGAAGACACAGGGGAAGAGGTTGAAATAGATGTGGATGACTTCAGAAGTGTGCTCACTTTGATAACAGGCGGATGCATTGCGCTGTGATTCCGGTAAGACGGCACAGAGTAACGTTTGGCAAAGGTTTATACTTCTAAAAAGGTAAGTTCTCACCAAGATTTGAACTGGGATCGCTGGATTCAGAGTCCAGAGTGCTAACCATTACACCATGAGGCCGAAGACTTTCGGACGCCGTGAAATGAACCCGGGCCTCCTGTGTGAGAGCCAGGTATCCTAGCCACTAGACCACGCCGGAACTCGTGAAGTGTCGAAGAAGCGCTGCTTTAAGGGGACCGTGAAGACATAGGGGAAAAGGTTGAAATAGATGTGGATGATTTCGGAAGATGACTTTGGTAGCAGGAGTATGCGTTGCACTGTGATTCAGGATGGTCGGCATGGAGGAACGATTGGCTAAGGTGTATACTTCTAAAAAAGTAAGGTCTCACCAAGATTTTAACTCGAATTGGTGGATTTAGAGTCCAGCGTGCTAACCGTTACACCATGAGACCGAACATTTTCTGACACCGGGAATCAAACCGTATCCTAGCCACTAGACCACGCCGGAACGCGTGAAGAGTGGGAGAAGCGCGGCTTTAAGGGTACCATGAAGACAGAAGGCAAAAAGTTGAAATAAATGTGCGTGATTTCAGAAGAGGGCTCATCTTAGGAGCAGGCGACTTCATCGCGCTGTGGTTAGGAGAGGACTGGATGGAATAGCGATTGGCCAAAGTGTATGCTTCTAAAAAAAAAAAAAAACTTGGCTCCAATCCACGCTGCGAAAGGGTTGTTGCAAAGCAAAGCCTTAAACGTCACCCACAACAATTGTTCGTGTGACGTCATTTGGATTCACATACATGTATCTATAAAGAATTAAACAGAGATTCTGCAAGGCGTTACTTAGGATTCGCTGGGGCGGCGTCCCGAACGCAGCAGCGTCAGACACGGCCGAGCTAGAGCATCGGACACCGCCACTGCAGCGCGTGCGTTCGTGGGCTTTAAGAAAATGGAGAGGAGCGTCTTTGGAAGGGTGAGGCAGCGGATCCTAACCACCCTTATGTGCTAGTTCGGGGCTACACCACCGCGCGACACAACCTCAGACAGCGAAAGAATTCGGCATGTGAGCTTTGTTATTCCCATTTATGCCGCTTTAAACAAGTCAGTCAATAAGGTTTGAAAATTGCTAGAAAACTGAGGAGTCTTTTATAATCGCTGTTTATCAGGACCAGTTGCTTTTTTCGCTTTTTGTAATACCTCTTAAAACACAACCGAATCGGTATTCACCAATTTAGAAAACGGAGTCCCATTCGTGGGAAGCAGTGCACAAAAGGTAACGTTTCTGTAGAGGCCAGATGTCTATATGTGGTCTCTGCATTCTGTTTTCCCGCCCTGCAAACCATTCCTTAACGTGTCTTTGCGCGTAAGACGACTGCATTCGGTGGGGTCAGGGTTAAAAAGTTAATCAGCCGTGCGAAGGAAGCGCGCAATGCACGCGAAGCTGCGCCAAAACAGGCCCAAAACAACCCTCGGTAAAGCAGACGACTATATCGTCCCGCCGATTCACCCGCCGGTGTGAGTAGCGCGCGTGTAACGATGGGTAACCATTCGCCGTGCAATCTATACCATGCTCCTTGAGTGATAACCGCTCTTCCCCCCTCCCCCGCCGGCCAGCCGCGTTGGGCGGCTGGGCGGGGGGCGGGGGACCTTGTTTCGCATGCCAAGAAGGGACCGTTGGCTGGTAGAGGTAGAAAGCATTGCTATAAAAACTAAGGTCTCACCTAGATTCGAACTCGGATGTCTGGATCCGAGGTTTGAACTGGGATGCTAGCTACTAGACTGCGGCGGTACCGGAGGAGTGTGGAGCAGGCGCTGCTTGAAAAGTGTTTTGAAGAGAAAAGGCATATTGAGGAGGTATAAATATATGATTTTCGAATGTGGCTCACATTTTGGAAGTACGGATTTATTCCCGGTGTAGTTGACTTCAGACGCTGCGGGAAGAGTGACAATTATGGAAAAAAATTGTACAGAAACGCCGAGAATTGACACCTGATGAGTAAGCATGCCTACGGCCGTTTTTATTTTTTAGTTTATATTCTGAGATTTACCATGAGTGGCCAATGTGGGCAACTTTTGTGTCAAAATGGGCTTCCTTTAGGTCACATCGGGCCAATTTATTTCGTTTGGCGTTGTCTTGGTTTTATTCTTTTACCCACGATTAATATTTTCGCTATTATAAAGAATAAAGGCCTCAACTGCGCCAATTACGCATTTTTTGCAGATGCAGGGTGTTATATGATCGGGGATTTTTGCAATTATTTTTTCAAATTCCTTGGGTTTTTTGCATTTTTCTCTGTCTAGTCCGCGCGGGTGCGGTGGGTGCCTAAACCGTGGCCATTTCTTTAGTTCGTTTTCAGTATGTTGTATGTTTATTTTTCATTTTCCTTAAGCACTTGTATAAAATTTACTTTATTTTGCACGTTTTATATAAAAAAATGCAGGGAGGGACAACCAGGTGATTCTGTGGTGGCTTTTCTGGGTACCCTTCTCCTTTGCAAGGTTTTGGATGGGAGAAGGGAACACGTGTTAAACGTTGAAATTAGCCGTAAGAAGACGGTAACAGACAAAAAAAGTTCATGTTGTATTGTTGTCGAAAGAAAAAGCAGATGAAACAGTGAAATGCGAAATCAGAGTTTCCTACACTGCTTACTAGCGTACCTATCGACGTCACTGGTATAAAATGAAATTGAAAAAGAAAGAACGCTGGTGTTCCAGTGAAACATTATGCAGGCCAAAGAACTTGGGCAATGCTGACAGTCGTTATTGGGAAAAGGCGGGCTGTACGGGGATGCGGGTAAAGGACGTTAGGAGATGATGTAAGGTGAAGTGAGCTTTCAGATGAGGGAGTGTTAGCCTAATCGTGGGTGTTCCGGGAGGAAAGGTGGTGTCTTGTGGGGGTCTCTTCGGGAGAAGGGAACAGACCCATTACTCTAAGCTGCTCGTGCCGTACCACTTGAGAGTCCAAGGAGTTCAGTGATGTGAAGAGAGGCGCCCACTTTGTGAGGGTTACTGGGTAGGGTGGAATCGTTGCTGGGGAAGAACATAGACAACAAACAAGACATGAACGTACAAAATTCTGGTTGGTCAAAGTGCGCAGAAGAGACCCGAATGAGCATGACAAGCAGAATAAAAAAAGGGGGTCACGTGCCCCACGAAGAATGACTGCACCTTACGACTGAAAGAAGTCACAGTACACATAAAACCTATGCGGACGCGGCTGATTACGCTGGTCGCGATGCAATGGCCATAGCGGTGGTCAACAATCAGGGCAAAACCATCGCCTCCTGCTCTATCCGAGCGAGAGACTCGGTGGTTGGAGAAGAGGCAGCCATTGCTTTAGCCCCGGTTGCCTCCACAAAAATCCAGACAATCATCAGCGACTCCAAATCAGCAATTCTAAATTTCTCACGAGGACGCATATCAAGGGAGGCGTTCGCAATCGTCATTTCTGGTCTCCACCTCGAAAACCGGACAGGCAAGATCAACTTAGTTTGGACCCCCGCCCACTCCGGCCTTGCAGGGAACGAGTCTGCGCACGAAGCCGCTCGCGGCTTTACCGACCGAGCGGACGGCCCTTCCGATGCGGAACTCGTCCCAATGTCAGGCAGGGACAGGCTGTTATCGTACAGTGATATCATCGGTCATTACCGTTTAGGCCGGGCCCGCTTCCCACCCGCGCACCCATTCCTCAGTAAACGGCATTCGGGGGTCTGGCGACTGCTACAGACCCACTCGTACCCAAATCCCCTAGTGTATAGCTATTGCTACCCAGGGCGCTATTCCCCCCAGTGTCATAGATGTCAGGAACGAGCGGACCTGGCGCACATGCTATGGCAGTGTCCGCAGGCGATCACAAATGGCCGCACAATCACTAACAGTGAGCAGTGGGAGACCGTGCTGCTCAGCTCCAGCCCGGAAGATCAACTCTGGGCCGTCCAGCTGGCTGAGGACGCTGCCAGAGCCCAAGGGCTCACGGCCGACGACTGAGCTACACAGCTGGCAAATTGAATGAAGTTTACTCTCTCTCTCTCATGGGACAAACATGTTCATATAACATTCACATGCATGGGAGCCCAACAACACCTCTTGTAGTGCGGTCGAAGTTTATTTGGTGCTGAGATTGACCTGATGTATTTAAAGGGTCGTCATAATGCGCTTCTGTTGTCGCCGCCCGCAACATTCCTCCTCCGCAGTCATAGCTCGCGTAATGTTTGTGCGCGGATGACTCCTCAGAGCTAGGTGGCCGCCGTTATTTAAGTTGCTGGTTATCTTTCGATGTTGTACAGCATCTCTATGCAGTGCAAGGAACCTACCAAGTCTCCGTCAACTTAAGCATCACACAAGCCAACGACTGCTCGGTGCAGCCACTGCCAGAACAAAAAATGTTATGGAAATTGGCGGGTATGAAGAAGTGCGCTTTGTTGCTGTGTTGAGTGAGTAAATGAAATGGCCTGGAGTAACTTGAGAGAAGCAAGGCAGGATTTTTTGTGAACATGGTATGAACGCAATGACAGAAGCATATCCCATTTCCACGCTATCATACAAGCTTGCCTGTGTTTGCGTGGATGCACTCCCGAAGGTTTCTCGCAAGTAAACTGCGAAGCATTTCAATAAAAGATAACTTTTCGCAAAGAGCACCATAACTTTTTCCTTCCCCCGCTGTGTGGTGACATTACTCTGTCCTACAATGACCACCGTAATAGCTCCTCCGCATTAGGGCGGACGTTGAAGCTTTGTGCTCTGTTCAAGAACGAACCTAGCTGATATTGTTGTTAGCGCAATTTTTAGGGCGTGCTAAAAAACAGTTTAAAGATTTTTGAATGTAATGGCCACTAGAGCAAAACCTTGATATAACGAAACTAATGAATGTAACAAAGTAAATGAAATTACCCTTGAAGTTTCCATAGACGCTCATGTATTTAGGGCCTCGTTTTAACCAAGCTAAAATTTCCTCACAATGGTAATAATCAACGGCTTTTTTCCCACAACGAGCATTTACGGGCCATTTCTGTATGCGTAAGGTAAATGTCTTACAGCGCGTGCCGTTTTCCGTCGGCTCGGGGATGCAGCAATTCAAAATTCGCTCTATACAGGGGCTGCGAACTCCAGCGCGCTAAAATTGCAGCACGCGCCTGGACACACGCGCCAGGGTGCGCGTCCCCCGAGCTTTCCGTAGGGTGCCTGTATGTTCCTCCGTGCATTTACAGGGATGCGGCAGGCCTGCTGCGCCGCTTTCTTGGCGATGACCATGACGCCACTTCTTTGGCGCTCACAAAGCTGAGCTACCACTAAAAAAGTTATCGTTCGCGTGAAAAAAGACGCGGCAAAAATCTACAAGGACTGTTTCTCGGGGAAGTGAGCTAGCCGCCTGCTCGTGTGCTGTCGAATGATTATGGATGAACTGTTTGTTTCGAATCGAATACAGTAGCGGTTCTTTGCTGTTTTTAGGGGGCGAAGCCCCTTACGGGCTGGGGCTGTTGCCGTCTCCTGTCGTCGTCGTCGTCGTAATCGTCGTTGTTCTCATGTAGCCATGGTACTAAAACACCGGACACTTGTTTACGCCTCGAGCTAGAACGTAACGCGTGCTAACAAAATTAGAGTGGCTTAGGTCCGCTATGCCAGGATATACGTAGCGGGAGCTAAGGTTCAGCTGGTTATTCTTAGCTTTCCTGGTTGTTTAGGATTACCTTGGTTATCATGCTTACTGCGGCTTCAATGACACACAAACATGGTATACGCATTACGTGACACATGTATATTTATCAAGCGGCTCCGGCGCAGCGCCACCGATCGCCCCAGAGCTAAGCTGTTTCCACAGGCGCACGCCGGTGTCGCTGCGGCGCACGAGCCATCGGTTCCACACCCGTCCACCCCTCGCATGATCATGAAGTGGACCGGGCCGCCACGTGCGGAACGGAGGTCGGCGAAGACTCTGGGCGCGCGGAGTGTGTGAGAGACGCCGGGCAGCGAGCAACGTTCTGTGCGCCATGTGACGTCACTGCTCCTCGCGCATGCGCAGGACGGCTCTCCAAGAACCCCGCGAAACTGCTCAACCTCGGCCAGTGTAGCTCACGCTACAAAATACCGGGACACTCGTATACGCCGCGAGCTGCAGCTCTTAGTATTGCTTACTAAAAAAACACTGGGACACGTCTTTACGCCTCGCGCTACAGAGCTTCGTGATTCAAAGACCGGAGACTTTTACAGCAAAGCGTCATACCATAACCCTCTCGCGGTTTCATATCTGTTGGCAAAAACGCCAAGGCGCCAAGATTACACTTACACACTGCTTGGTTCGTCCCTCACCAGGTTTCACGTTAGTGTAGACGGCCCGGAAGTTTTTCAAAGGAAAACAAGATTTATATACGTACATTTGGTCATGTGCAACGAAGACTGCGTGTATGGAAAAAGCAGCTGCAAGATTTTTTCCTAGATCGATTCCGCGCCGATTTTTACACGTTTAATTACATTCGTCCGCTAAAAACTTTGGTCTGCTTCTACGTTATGGGGAGTAGTTTGAATTTCGTAATTCAGGTATACAGTCAGAGACGATACTGCTGCAGTTTAAATTGCGTGGGTTAAACTCGTTTCTTTTTCGATTTTTTGTTTTGGAGGGATGCTGTGAGTTTCGGTGACGAGTACATCCATACTTGCATGTAAATTGTCACTAGAAATGACTTTGGCTGTAAGGAAATGATTATAACGAAGCAATTATGGGTCCCCCTTCAACTTTGTTGTAACGGAGTTTCACTCTATACACACATAGCTGTTCTCCAGGGTTTTGGGGTGTTTACGTTACATTTTGCAACGTATGAAGTTTTACTTCTTTCCACATGTAATAATCAGTTGCCTGGGGCTGCTCCAAGGTGTGTTACCGCCATGCTATGTGTCGTGTTGCCATAGTTCCGGAATCGTGGTGCTTGTTTCCCTTTTTCACTGCTCACTTTTATACGTGTAGCAGATTGCTCTAAGCAGCCGGAAGGCGATTTGAAGGGCGTCTATTGGTACGAAAACTGGCAACGATAGCAACAGTGAGCTCTGCTTATTGGTCAGCACGAACATGTGGAGGATGAAATGACAATAACAAGCTAAATATATGAACCACAACGAGTTAATTCCTAGTTCTGGGCTTCCATTACTCTAACAATTATTTCTCGTGCTTCTCTCCTCGCGTTTTAATTTCTTTCAGAACGTCTCATAAACAACAGGCTTCAACACCACCTGGAACACACAGGATGGTTCCACCCGGCTCTCACGGGATTTCGCCCCAATTTAAGCACCCATGATTACCTCTGGCTTCTTCGTCGAGTCATAAACCGGACATCCCGAAAGAGCCTGCCCGACTACGTCCTGGCCCTTGATATGCACAAGGCGTTCGATAACGTCAGCCAAGAAGGCATCCTGCAAGACCTAGCCGCTGCCTTCCCCAGTCAGAAGGCTCAGAGGTGGATTCGCGGCTTCCTAACGCACACCCAAAGGAAGCAACGCCGACTACCTACTACCTTGACAGAGGAGTTCCCCAAGGTTCAATTCTCGGACCTTTACTCTTCAATCTGGCCATGAATCGTGTAGCCCGCACCCTTGAAGTGGACTCAGCGGCCCGTTTCGCCTTCTATGCTGATGATATAGTTGTGTGAACCGAGGCTGCTGACTATGACTCAAAAGAATCTATGCAGGCCGAACTCCAGGCTGCTGTTTTTAGCTTGGAGCGCACCCTCTCCCGATTCCAGCTGCAATTATCCCCCAACAAGACCGAATTTCTCAGCGTCGACGGCAAGCGATCGACCAACCGTAACCAAGTTCTACACCTCAATATCGCCAATTCGATTCTTGAATCAAGAAATGGTACCATCAAATTACTTGGCCTCCAGATTAGCAGCTGCAATAGCCCCACTACATGGATCCGTCATCTTAGGACAACATGGCGCTCCACCTTGCACCTCATTACCCGTCTATCAAATAAATACGGCGTCTCACACCAAGACGCCTGTCTCAAGCTTGCGCGCGCCGTTGCGCACGGCCGGCTGTCTTACGGATTTCCCGTAAATGAATTCCGTCCCCGGCATCTCAGGAACTAACCATATTAAACAGACACCTGATTCGTACCATAACAGGCCTACCACGCCACACTAGGACGGACGTGCTGGAACAAGCAGTGCCACTTCCTCCGATCACCAATCTAGTCGAAGAAGTCAAGCTGCGATTCCAGAAGCACCTCGAATACATGCCACAGGGACGAGCCATTCTTAAATGGGACACCTTGAACAGCAACTTCGACCCTGAAATCTTTCCTAAATCCATCCCACCTTGGGAGAGACCTGCAATCGGCCCTATCCGACGACGACCCATTCCCCGACATCAACGAGCAGCTAGGGAACAGTACGTCGGCACTATGGTCAATGACAAAGCCCACGATGAAGTGGATGTATTCACCGATGCCGCTATGCAAGACATAACAGCCGCTGTTGCTTGGACTTGCCCCGAGGTTCCACAACTAGGTGGTTCTCGCAACATTACGAACACCTACGGCCTCTCGGATGAAGTGGAACTCTTTGGAATTCTGGGCGCAGTTCAAAGCATCCAGACCCATTGTTCAACCATCCACACAAAGAAGTTCCGCATCATCACTGACTCGCACGTTGCCCTCCGGGAACTGAATAGGACCTTCACGCCTAACTCTACGGCCACGAACATCCTCTACTTAGTACGGGACTTGTCTCATGAAGGAATCACGATACGCATTGTCTGGACACCTGCCCACAGGTCTGGAGCCGACGGCAACCGAATGGCGCACAACGCTGCCCGGGAGTGTCTACTAAATCCCCCCACGGTTCTCGACACCACTCCAGCACGATCTGACCCACCGAGCACATCTCAGCAACACTGCCAACAAAAACTTCGTCAAGCTAGAGCCCTCAGCCGGCACCGGCTAGCCGAGGCCTCACCCCCTGGTTTCCTCGCACCACTAAAGACCCTTCCAAGAACAGGAGAGGTCTTCGCGAACAAAGTTTATGCCAACTCGGCCTATACCCCTGATGTGATATCCAAGTGAACGAAGCCAAGGCGTCCCTCCTTACCAAGGTGCCCCCACTGTGGCAGCAACGAGAAACCCAACCTTTTCCACCTTATTTGGTCATGTGCAGCCTTCTCAGACGGCCGTACGCAGTTGCTAGCAAGCGCCACGGTTCCGACGTCGGCGTTAGAGCATGTCGAGTATGTTAGGGTCAACCCAGATATGTTAGAAAAAATCACAGACTTTGCCCTAAAAAATGGTCTCTATAAGATGGTTTAATGGCTGACCGCCTACCTGTTCAATTTCACCAGTCACAAATGAACACTGGTGCGCATCCGTCTTCCCCCACCAACCGTAATGTGCCATCAAGAACTATGCCGGACACCCCCTCCCCTCAGGGGGAAGGCGAGTGCGTGTGTGTTGCTCCAACGGAACCTCGAGAGACAGCTACAGTGACCGCTACAGTGAAGCTTGAACATTGCTTAGTTGTACTACAACTACTTAGTGGCGTCTTTCCCAATCCTACTTTCCATTCCCTACCCACAGGGCTTTATAGCCTCCTCCCTTAAATAAAGTCATTCATTCATTCATTCCCAATAAATCTTGGGAATACAGAAAAGTTACGCTCACAACGCATTCAACGCAACCTTTATTGGAAAACTCATCAGCCTAATCTCGTGTCTAGAGAGAATGATTTGAAGCTACGAATGGGATTCTTCGAAGCGTTGTTTTCCGGGCAGAGCGTGAAGATTCTGTTTTGCAGGGTTTAGCCCGCGAGAGCTTCGCAATAACCATGAAGCCCTATCAAGTTTACAATTCACGCTGTCCTGCGGGAGATAGCCCGGCCATGGTTTACTGTGGTATTGACAGTTGCATAATTCTATAAATTAAACTATCACAGACTCCGTTGCTTTTGGAGCGGTTTAGCGCAGAAGGCCGTATTCTTGCCCGTCGAATGCAGGTTATAATCACAGGGTGCTTTTCTGCACGACTGAAGGTGGGTGTTCCCGTTGAGTTGCTAAAGGCACGTAACGATGTCTGAATGCCGGACTTATCTGAAAAAAAAAAAGGAAGCGCCATAGTAAACTGCCGCAAACCTCCGCTGCTCAACCCTATAAACGAGAGGGATACTTCTGAGGGATGGATTTTAATTTATCGAGGACTGGCACCAAAATAATTTTTTCGTCGCCTTTTACACTTCTCCTAATTTTGTTAATGTAATAACAATGAAAAGACGGGAAACGATTTCCCCGGGAATTTCAGTGCGCCTTCCAGAAACGCGCACGGGGACGTGGGGCACAAGCGTTGCAGTTTCTAGCGTGCGGCAGTCCCAGAGGAGCAGCTGCGTGAGCGAGGTCTAAGCGTCCCTCTCGAGCCGGATCAGTGTCGAGGATGCCCTCTTGCATGGTCCGGACGGCTTCGTACTCGGTGCAGGCCCAGCCGCCGCTTGTTGGACACGTCGTAAACGCCGCCCTTGCTCTCCGTATGCTCACCCGCGTGCCTGCGTAATGACGCGGAATTCGAATCATTACACAGTATACGAAACTTTTGGGACGACTTGCAGACATTTATCAGTAGATGATAGCTAATGTGATGACAGGGCCACTTTGGCGATGTACTCTTTGATACATGTTTTAGTTACAGACGTGTTCAGGAAGCGTCTATCGACCGATGAAGCCTAACTGCGACAGCGCGCGATGCAGTTTTCCCTTCATTTGTTTCTGAGAAGAAGAGAAATCATGGCTATGGGTTGTGTCCAATCTGCTTAGACTGCTGGGGTCACTTCGCGATAAAATTTACTTTTTGCATTGAATAGCCGACAACTTGTCAGGCAGAAAATGATGGCTGAGAGCAGTGATGCCAATTTAGCGGATTCTCCGCTAAATCTGGCGGATTTCATTTTATTCTGACGGGGAAAAAATTAGTCTAGTGGCTAGTGGATTTTTTGACGGGCCATTTTCATACATAGCGAATTTCTGGCGGATACCTCACGCTGTGCACCGATTCAAAATCGCCCTGCAAGAAACCATTTTCGTGTCCTCTAAAATGCAGAAATTGCTTAACTTCAGAGGTTAGGAGTGCTCCTGTTGACTAGCTTCGCCTATCTCAGACAAACAAATCCGTGAGGTTTCAAAACGGCTCTAAGACAATCGAAAAAATTCAAAACCAGTGGAGCAAAATCATCTTCCTGGACTGGAAGCAAATATCGTTCACGCAGTCGTTCTGGTGTGAAATTCACTCCTATACTCCTATAAGGACGCCTGCGGCGAAAACCCGTTCGCCGAGCTGGCCGGATTCGCCATGTCGATGCTCGTGTTGCCGTATTCAAATGCCGAAGTAGAGATGAGGTTTAGTCAGCTTAACATAGTAAAATCCAAGATGAGGAACAAGCCGAAGCCTGAAACAACAAACGCCATCCTCGTCGTAAGAGCGGGACTGAAGTGACACCAGAAAAGTTTTTTGCTTGCGAACTTTCCGCAGCAGTTGTTAGTGCAATCGAGACATCTGCAACGTATGTGCAACCAAGTCACCTTTCTGGTCTCCCTCAACAAGTACCAGCGGTCCTGTGGAGATGGTGGCAGACGACGACAGCGGCGACGAAGACCTCGATGTGTTTTTCGTTGACCTGTGAGTTCTTTTCTTTTTTTTTCATCAGTGTGAACATTTATAACTTTTCGCCTCTTCTGTGACGAGGTTGACCAATGACGACCACCGCAGCACTGAAACCTGAAATGTTCTGTTAGACTCCTTGCAAGACTCTTTTATATATTATTTCAGCTCTCGTAGTTTTGGGAAGCTTTTAAGAATGATAAAGGTGTTTATCATATGAAATTGCACTGTTCTTTTAAAAAAATAGGCCCTAGCGGGAAATTTAGCGGATGTGTTTTAGAATCTAGCGGAATCTGGCGGATTTCTCATTGCTTTTAGCGGATGTCTGATGCCCAGCGATGGCAACACTGGCTGAGAGCAACTGCAATTACCCCGAAGGAAAGAAATTACGGGGCCACCGAAGCTGTCTCTCACAATATGTTACTTCTGGTAGAGTTCTAGAAGCATGTGCGTGGGTGCGTACGTTCACGCTGCAGCCGAATGGGAAGGGCTGAAATGGCAATCAGGTTTTTCAAGGCAGCTGTCACCGGTATTTGCCAATTCTCTTGAGCACAAATGTGTGAACAGGGGGTGGGCGGGGTGGCGCCCTCACAGCAAAGAATAAAATGGTGAACCCGCCGTCAGCTTCTCACCGCTGTAGTCCATGCGACTGACCATTCCACCCGAGGGGGTATATTTATTTAATTATTTATTGTAGTGCGAAAGGCGAGCAAGTGGCGCGCAGCCACCATGCGAGCGCTACCGAACAACGGATTAAGCTACGCGGCCACAACAACAGTCCGCATTGTCCTTCGTGATTGGCGTGCGCCCACTCAAGGGGATTCACCACTCGGATTGTGTAGGTGACAACGAGTCAAACAGTTGTGAGCCACCGCAGCGGCATCGTCATCGCCGTGAAGATCGTGAAGTGGGCGAGACATTCTGCCAGGCTGGACCACCGATACGTTTGTCACTTCTGAGTGCCTCTCCTACTTTCCGCGGTCAACGCAATAAACCCGCATTACAATTCATTTATTTTATTATATTTATTTATTTATTTATTATTATTTATATTATTTATTTATTATTAGTTATTTAGTTATTTTAGGTGATGCACTTGGTACATGAATATAATGCATACAAAAAGACAACATATAGAAGGGATGATGAATGATGATGAATAAAAAATGGAAAAAAAAAGGGAATTGAATAAAAAATGGGAAAAATAATGTGTAGATATACACAAAGCCGAAAGGGCGATCAAAGAAGGCAATAACATTTCCTCCGAACAACAAGAGCTTGGAGTCGTGAGTAGAGGTATGGACTAATGAACGCATACAACCATAAGAAGGTGGTGCTTTTGGTGCACGAACACGAGAAGAGAGAAAATTGCAGGTGCCACTACTCCTCCACAGCATGCGTATTTAGAATATCATTTTTTTTTCAAGGAGCGTTGTGAAACAGAACATGTACTTGCGAAAAATGTCAATAGGATAAAACCAGGACTGTTAAAGGCATGAAGGCATGCTGGCATCCGGCCTAGCTGGTGCCAGGCTCAAGTGTTCTGTCAAACATGGAAGCTGCCCATGTGTCGTAGTGGTCTGCTTTGCACTCGCAGGTGTACCGAGCTTACAAAACAGCAAGGAGCAGTCAAACTTGGAATGAATGTAGCTAAAAAGAAAGAACCAGGTCACATCCTGGAGCGGCTAATAATAGACTCATCAAGATTCAGAAGCTTGAGGAAGCCCACCGCGGCCCCATAATGGCTCACTCCGTGAGTAACGACCATACACGGTTCTAGCGAAGCGCTTCTTAATCTTTCATAGCCGAAGGGAGGTACGACGGCTTCAATCTGGTAGGAGTTCTCGAAAGCATTTAGGAGTATCTGTAGCATGTATCTGGTAGAAGCATGTATCTGGTAGAGTTCTAGAAGCATGTGGAGTGGTGCGTACGTTCACGCTGCAGCCGAATGGGAAGGGCTGAAATGGCAATCAGAGTTTTCAAGGCAGGCCTGTCACCCGGTATTTGCCAATTCTCTTGAGCACAAATGTGTGAAATAGGGGGTGGGCGGTGGGTGGCGCCCTCACAGCAAAGAATAAAATGGTGAACCCGCCGTCAGCTTCTCACCGCTGTAGTCCATGCTACTGACCATTCCACCCGAGGGGGTATATTTATTTAATTATTTATTGTAGTGCGAAAGGCGAGCAAGTGGCGCGCAGCCACCATGCAAGCGCTACCGAACAACGGATAAGCTACGCGGCCACAACAACAGTCAGCATTGTCCTTGTGATTGGCGTGCGCCCACTCAAGGGGATTCACCACTCGGATTGTGTAGGTGACAACGAGGCAACAGTGTGAGCCACCGCAGCGGCATCGTCATCGGCGTGAAGATTGTGAAGTGGGCGAGACATTCTGCCAGGCTGGACCACCGATCCGTTTGTAACTTCTGAGTGCCTCTCCTACTTTCCGCGTTCAACGCAATAAACCCGCATTACAATTCATTTTATTTATTTATTTATTTATTTATTTATTTATTTTAAGTTGATGCACTTGGTACATGAATATAATGCATACAAAAAGACAACATATAGGAAGGGAAATGAATAAAAAATGGGAAAAATAGTGTGTAGATATACTGTGAGACACCCTGACCACGACTCTGTGCTCTTCAACACGTTACGGACATTTACTCGTAATCGATACATTAACATCAGTGCTAGCTCTCGTGGTCCCGGCATCATCATCACCTGTAGATAATCATCATCAGCACTTAATTGTGCTTTTCGTCCGAGTGTCCGAATAAACCGGTCACGCTTTCCATCGTCTCTCAAGTGGTGGAGGGTGCGTTTCGATCTCGCAGTCTACCTCTGCAGCGCCACTTCTGGAGCTCCGTTCGGGCCGCCGTCTGACTCAGGAGACCATGCCCATGACGCTCTATCCAGCCAGCGCCACGGCTACGCCTCCCCCCGCAATGATTTATCAGCCGCCAGCGAGATTCCGCCCGACTTCGCTGGCCTTCGTGGGGATGATGTAGAAGAGTGGTTGGAGAACTTCGAAAGGGTCAGCGCTATAACGGTGGGGACGACAAGCTAAAACGGCTGACTGTCGGCTTTTCCCTCACTGAGATCGTGAAGACGTGGTACCGCAATAACGCCGTCAGAGCCTTTCGGCACCGTCGGCATCGATTCGTTTGGACCACTACCTCCAACGCCGTCTGGATACCGTTGGATAGTTACAGTTGTGGACCATCTGACACGATACGCTGAAACAGCACCATTCGCTCTGGAACGGCTGCTGAAGTCGCTGACTTTATACTAACACCATTATTTTGCGCCATGGCGCGCCACGCGTCCTCCTCAGCGATCGCGGCAGGGCTTTTCTGTCCGCTGTAGTCGAAGAGCGTCTGCGTGCCTCCAAGATCGTGCACAAGACAACGTCCAGCTACCATCCCCAGACGAATGGCTTAACAGAGAGATTCCATCGAACCCTCGCGGACATGCTCTCGATGTACATCAGCCCTGATCATCGCAACTGGGATACCCATCCTGCCATTTGTAACTTTTGCGTACAATACTGCAACGCAAAAAACGACATGGATACTCGCCATTCTTCCTAGTCTTTGGCACGCTCTCCCTCTATTACCTTCGAGTCAAATTTCTTCTGTGCTCCTGTCCCCTCTGAAATGTCATCTCGGGAGCAGTACGTTTCACGGCTCGCCCCACTGCCGCGAACTCGCACGCAGTCGAACCGAAAGTCAACAACAAGGAACGCAAAGCTCGCTACGACGTCGCACATCGCTCTGTTCAATTTCGGCCGGGTGATGAAGTATTGTTATGGACCCCTGTTCGTGTACCCCGGTCTGTGCGACAAAATTCCTTCATCGCTTTCTTGGTCATACAAAATCACAGACCAGACTTCGCCAGTTAATTACCGTGTGACGCCAGTAGAACAGTCGTCAGATCCGGCGCCGCCGTGGTACTGAAATCGTGCACGTATCTCGCCTCAAGCCGTTCAAACCGCAGGACAGAAGAATAAGTCGCGGCTAGGTGGCACGCTTCCGCCGCGGAGGGGTAATTATGTGAGACACCCGACCACGACTCTGTGCTCTTCAACACGTTACGGACAATTTACTCGTAATCGGTACATTATCATCAGTGCTAGCTCTCGTGGCCCCCGGCATCATCATCACCTGTACATAATCATCATCAGCACTTAATTGTGCTTTTCGTCGAGTGTCCGAATAATAACCGGTCAACGCTTTCCATCGTCTCTCAATACACAAAGCCGAAAGGCGATCAAAGAAGGCAAAAACATTTTCCGAACAACAAGAGCTTGGAGGTCGTGAGTAGAGTATGGACTAATGAACGCATACAACCGTAAGAAGGTGGTGCTTTTGGTGCACGAACACGGAGAATAGAGAGAAAATCGCAGGTGCCACTACTCCACAGCATGCGTATTTAGAATATCATTTTTTTCAAGGAGCTTTTAAACAGACCATGTACTTGCGAAAAATATCAATAGGATAAAACCAGACTGTTAAAGGCATGAAGGCATGCTGGCCATCGCCTAGCTGGTGCCAGGCTCAGTGTTCTGTCAACATGGAAGCAGCCATGTGGTCGTAGTGGTCTGCTTTGCACTCGCAGGTGTACAGAGCTAGCAACGCAAGGGCAGACAAACTTGGAATGAATGTAGCTAAAAAGAAAGACCAGGTCACTCCTGGAGCGCCTAATAAATAGCTCATCAAGATTCAGAAGCTTGGAAGCCACCCGCGCCCATAATGGCTCACTCGTGAGTAGCGACAATACACGGTTCTAGTGAAGCGCTTCTGAATCTTTTCTAGCCGAAGGGAGGACGAAGGGCTTCAATATTCAATTCAATACTGCAGTCACTGGGAAAGTCGAGCATGGGTAAAATTAGGACGCGGTAGAGTGAGACGAAGCATGATCGGTCGGTCGTTTAACGGATGGCCTGGGAAATCACGCCAAGCGTACGGAGACACGACTTGGTCAGGTCACATGTGTGTTTATAAGTAGTTTACATCCACCATTACAGCCAAATCACGCAATACAGTAGCACTTGTTACAGGTTCACTGAACAGAGAGCACGAAAAAATGAGCGGGAAAGTCTTACGAGTATATGATATCGCGATAGTTTTGTAGAGATTAAGCTTTAAGTAATTGCTCTCGCACCATGCCGATACTACGTTGACGTCATTTTGAAGCAGGATGCGATCATTCGGTGAATAAGCCGCGCGATATAGCTTCATTTCATTGGCATACTGAGAGCTCGAACAGGCTCTGATATCAAGGTGGATATCTTCAACAAAAATGTTAAAGAGAAGAGGGCCGAGTGTCGAGCCTTGAGGTACCCCTGATATCATCGCGAAAGGGCGTGAGGTGACGCCTTCATAACAAACATAACCTGCCTTTTAAACAACTGCCGAACCACTGACAGGACTCACTGGATAGACCGCATGCGGAGAATTCGCAAAGCAGTAAATAATGATTAACAGCGTCGAAGGCCTTGCTACAATCAAAATATTCTGTATCTACCTGTTGGCAAGAGAGCACCGGAAGGCAGATGTCGTTTAAACAGCATGCCAGATTTTGATGTTACTGACGTTCTAGGCAGGAAGACGTGTTAGTTAGAATGAAATAAAGGATGCATTGCTGCTTGCAGGTAACGATGCATGACTTTTTCGAAGACTTTGGAAAAGGACGACGAAAGGAAGATTGGCCTGCAGTTTCCGGGGATAGTAGCTCTTCCGGACTTGTGCAAAGGGAAGATAGCGCCTAATTTCCAGTCTGTTGAAAAATGATGCTCAAAAAGTGACGTACGTATGATGTGACAGACCAAAGGTGCAAAGGCAACAAAACAGCCTTTCACGACGAAGCAAGGAATGCTCTGCAACCTGCCGATTTTTTTATGGGACTTTGCGGATAGCGGACACGACATCATTCTCGTAATGCTAGAGATTTGCAATGCTGACCCATGAGACTGGAAACCCAGTTCGCTGCCTCTGTCGGGAGACATCGAGTAGACCGAAGGGAAATCGCGTGCAAAAAAGTTCACATACGCCTCCCGGATCAGAGAAAAACTTGTCACCACCCTGAAGGGTTATGCTATCACCGGCGTGACGAGGGCGAACTTACCGCGTAAAGTCACGAGGAGAGTGGGTAAGAGATGATTCAGAGCAGTCGGTAAACGTCTTTTTTGTCTCGGGCAAGAAACGTTTTCGCTAAGGATCGCCATTCCTTGAAGCTTGCGAGAAAAGACGGGTCATTGGGGGCATTAGCAAGCGGTGAAAATGGCGTTTTTTTTTTTTTTTTTTTGAAGCGCGCCTCGGAGCTCGTGACTGAACCACAACAGAAACTTAGTGGAGCGATTTCACCGCTTTGGGATGCGCTGGTTCATAGCGTTTTGCACAATTTTGGTTAGCTCTCGGACGGCCACGTCCACACAGGGCGCTCTGTAAATAGGGGCCCAGTGAGCGCTGTCGCGAGTTTTGCAAAGGGACGTATAATCACCGTGGGCAAACTCGTGTCTTCGAATGGTACGCTCGTGACCATGAATCGTAACTACGTGAATCGTATCTACGAAAAGAGGGTGCCGCGCATCAGTGGACACAATAGGATCGGAGAATTGATCAACAACGACACAGTTGAAGTTTGTGAAAACAGTGTCTACAACGTTTCAAACAAGGTTTTGATGCGAGACAGCAGGCTGGATGTAATTGCAAGAAAAGAAATTAAACAAGTGAGCTGCTTTGAAATTTCCACTGACAATTTTTCTGCGGGGTCCCACCAAAAACCAGGCAGAATAAAGTCACCAAAGATAAGAATTTTATAGTTTTCCGGTATTACTTTCTCTTACAAACTCTGTAAGGCTAATGCAAATAAATTATTTTCAAGAGCTGGATGTGAGTAGCACTCGCTAAAAAGAACATTTTTCGCATTTCTAACTTTCACCTTTAGCCATAGGCATTAACTATACAGCTCAAGAGCAGACCGTCTGACAGCACAGAAAGATTTCTTCAAAAAATAATAGTCCTCCGCAATACGTTTCCCTATCACAACATAATTTCGGTCATTAGGAAAAACGGTGTATTCATCTGTAAAGTAATTGGATTAGCTTTTCTGCGCAACCCACGGACATCTTGATAGTACATTGTGAAGCTGATTCCGAATGGGTAGCATTAACGCTTAGCACTCGGTCATCGCTAAGAAACCCTTTAAAAGGGCGGAACGATCATGCGTTTGGCTAGACCGTAGCGTCATTCACTGCATCGAAACAATCGGCACTGACGCTATAGTGAAATGATGCGTAGGTAAGGTACTTGATTTTTAGTTGCGCGCGCACATCGCTATAGTCTGTAACAACGGAGTTCATAAGCTTCAGAACGTTGGGCGCAGACCTGTAAGGGCGCAAGCGCGACACAACGAAGGCGTTCCTGCCGGGTCGCCGGGGGTTCCTGAAGATGCCCAAGCTGTTGTTCGCCATGAACACATCGGCACATTTCACCTGGGCGCTCTTTACTCAAGGAGGGCCAGTTCTTGATGGGCGGAAGCAGGGAAACCGAGGACGCGATACTTTTAGACGCGGAGTTGTCCTTGCGTTGTATACCGCGTAGTGGGAGCCTCTCCTCTCGGAGAGGTCGAGGGTTAGTGCTATGAGATTGTCTTGCCATGGCGGTGGCCTTCTGTTCGCCAGCTCCCGAGCGCAGCGCGCACGCACATCGTGTTGAAGAGAGTGAAATCGCCGCCAGCCTGCAGGACTGGATTTCTTGCGGCCTCCTAATGCAAGCGGGCGTTATCCTCACGGAGTGAGTTCACCTCGTCGGTTATGTGAAAACAAAAATTAGAAGTGTAGCTGCTATGCCAGCGATAACGTAGCGTGAGCTAAGGTTCAGCTGGCTATTCTTAGGTTTCTGGTTGTCTAGGATTAGCTGATTATAATGCTTACTGCTGATAAAACGATTTCCAGTCCAATCCAATCCAATACAATCCAAAGCAATCCAATCCAATCCACGTCCAGCCCAGTCACTGCTCCTCGCGCATGTGCCGCCACGGCTCTCCAGGAGCCACGCGAACGGCTTTCAAGCGGCTCTGGCGCAGCGTCAGACTTGGCTACTCGGCAAACGGAGGCGCACAACTGGGCATGCGCGGTTGCCAGTGCGTCTGCCACGCGGCTATGACGATACTCCTACTGGAATTGCACAAACTGGCGAATGTGCAGACCCGAATTCTCTACGCACCCGTACTCCAATTGGATTGAATTCCGATCAATTCAATCCAATCCAATGCTCCTCGCGCTTGCGCAGCACGGCCCTCCAAGGTTCACACGAAACTGCTCAACCTTGGCCAGTGTATCTTACGCTACAAAATACTGACAGCGCGTTCAAAAGGAGCATCGCGTAACGCACCCAGGCTGTTTTGTCAACATCGGCCAGTTGGGGAGCGAGCCGTTTCCTCGTCACGGAACAGCCGAGGCGAGGCTACCGAAATGGCCCCCGTCGATGGGACGACGTCTTCTGTGAACCTGCTGTTGCTCTTCACACACAGAACATGCGAACGGAGTCCGACCGGACGCCAGGAGTTGCAGCTCCTCCGCTGGCCAAGTCAATACTTTTAGAGTGGGCTCGTTTGCCGCATGGCGTACAGCGAAGGAACTGCTGTTTGCTTGTGAATTTCCGTGAGCAGACGACGCAGGTATTTTTATCGGCCACCATCTCGCGGGAGCTCCGTCGCAGGGAACTTTCGATGCTCTAGGAATTTCAAAAATGTGTGGAGGTGTCGGTGAGCACCGTGCATCCGGTTCTTTCGATGGAGAGGTTCGCGGTAGGATTAGGGGTCGACATTTTGACTGTGCGGCTATCTTGGGACGGAGCTGTAGCGGGGTGCGTTAAATCTTCTCGGCCAACTAAGGGGCCCGGGGCCCCCTGGCCCCCAGACTACTTAACCGTAAGGTTAAAAGAACTTAACGCTGAGCCCAACGACGTCCCAAAAAACGTCAAACTTGTTGATTAGGCCGCGGGCACCGCTTCACGACGTTATACCTCAAAGCGTATTACGTGAGCGTATAAAGGAGTCATGAAGAGAAAAACCTTTTGGTTCATTCAAAAGATTGGCTCGTTAGAATCATACTGAGACCACTTTTAATGTAAACTTCGCTCAAATAAGCTACATAATTAGGAAAAAAAGGAATGGCATCCGCACCCACTAGCTCACTTCCCTCACAGAACCTACACTCTTAGGCAAAAAGGACTAAAATAGGGACTAAAATACAGCGTTAGTCTTCGCAGGCGGACCGTTCATCTTAAGGGGAGTATCTGCAGCAGAGAACGTGCCGTGCTGCATAAAATGCGGAATAACTGTTCGTCCCCGCCGATCTATAAGGAGTAAACAGGAAGACGAACGCATGCAGTTAGTCTCTTGCTGCGTCGTTAATCCCCTAATGCGTCCTCGTTGACCTTTTGCGCATATGTCTGCGAACAGTTTTACATTTCCAGAACACAAGCCATTGCAGTCAGTGGGTCCTTTAGATGGTGCCACGGGAGAAGAGAAATATTGATGTTAATTAGAGAAATCAATTAAGGGTTAAGTAAGCGGCGGGTAATGGCAAGGAGCGGCGAAGCGCGATGCAGACGCTTCTCGGTGAGGTTATGTTGATCGCTGTGTTTCATACGATTCATGCGAGGTAATACGGTCAATGAATATTTCAAGGCGCTCAACAGTCACGAAAATAGTGACAATAGCAAACGTTGATTCCTAGCGTAATGAATATGTATATGTTTAAGCAGACGAGAAAATGAACTGCAGTAGGTGCTGATGACAACTGCAAAATACAACTGCTCGCTAAAGTAAGCGTCTCGAAGAATCTTTTGCAGTCGGTACAATTTACATTGCTTGTGCACCAAAGCCATGACAATGCTGCAACTGCTGTAAAACCCGGTTGCATTTCCCAGTCGCAATCGTCTAGCGACGCGAACTTGAAGAATTCAGGATAAGGAACACCAAATTTGGTTTCGCCGATGCAGGAAAATATGGTCCGTTTCCCTATTCTGACAATCACACAGGCGACCGCTTTCACACACGATACCTAGAGTACTTAGCATATGTATCGCACACTAAGAAAACACTTAGCTTGCGCTAATTTGTGCGGTAACACATGAGTCGTCCGATCGCCCAGCTACCTATTTCGACTAGGCGACGACGAGTTGATTGTTATTTACGAGAAAAAACTATGGTTGTGAGGCTCTACTTCCAATCGAACTGAGCAATGGTCCCTAAACCTAGCAAAGCGCTAAGCGCAAGGCGCAAAACGCGGTCACGTTCGCTTGCACGGATAGAAATTCGGGCACCAGTTGAAATGGATCTGTTGCGTTTATGCACAGAACTACACGCTGTACACTTGAATGTTATCTACCGAAGCTATTACTTGGCGGCGTGGCCCAGCGGATAGCGCGTCGAGTTCCTTGTGTATATTTACGGGCGTCGGGGGTTCGATCCCTGCCGGAGGTTTTTTCTTTTTTCTGCACTCTCAGCCAGTTCGTCTCTGGGAGTATCGGAACAGACCATCTGGGGTGGGGACTAACCGTTCGTTCCCCTCGAAGTTAGTTCCCCAAAGGGACTAATGATTGTGGCAGAGGCAGTTAGTCCCCCAAAAGACGAACTGTTAGTCCTTTTTGCCTAAGAGTGTATGATGTCATACCAGACAGCTCTGCGATTGGCGGAGGACGGCAAGAGCAAACGCAAATTAGGCACAACTTATAAGCTTCCGGAACGAGCTATTTGCGCTTAAATTTAGGGCACATTATTTTTATATCAGTACGAATGGTGGGACCAACAGTGGAAGTTACGAAAGCACTCGTAAACATAGAAGTACCGATGCGTATACTGCTGTTAGTACTGCGCGCGCTATGATTGGTTTAGCTGCACAGGACTGCGGGGCTTTGGGGTTGTTTCAGACGACACTGGCCGATTGACGCAAGCGACGATGTCTTACGTGGCCGTATTTGTCGAGCGAGCACCATGTTTCACGAAACGATTGTCTCCATGAACAAAACAAGCATTTTCCCAATTAGCGGGAAAATCAAAATTTTAACCTAAATTAATTAATGTTTCAGTGAACAAAGCATCGTTTGCATTCAAACAAGCGCTTGGGGCACTATAAACCACAAACCCTTTCGAATAATAAAACTTCTGTTTTGTCTGCATGGCTCCTGGCCGCCGCATACCTGCCCCCTCCGGCCTTCTCAGTCACATGGGAATATATGTATGGGCCGTGACGTTGTGACGGCTGCTGTCATCGTCACTGGCCAATCCATGTAAGCGGGCATGTTGCAGGCCATCGAAGCCAGTGGTAAGTTATGACCGGTTCCGGCTACGCTTCTCCGGAGACGCCACTTCTTTCGTCAACTAAGACAAGAGATGCGTCAGTTATGCTGACGCAATAAGAAAAGTACTGAACAAGCTAAAGCAGCCATGAATAGCGTACAATTTTCGAAGCCCTAATCTGTCGCTCGGTGGTGTCAGCAAAACAGCTGAGCAAGCATTTCTGTCTTACCTCGGACCTGGAGCTCGTACTTGGCCGCAATGGCGTCGAGACGGGACTTGTCTTTGGCGAGCTTGGGCACCTTGATGTGCACGCTGGCCCGAATGGTGGTGCCCAGGTTGGTCGGGCAGAAGGTCAGGTAGCCGAAGCGGTCGTCGCGCGAGAACGGAGCTTCTTCTCGATCGCCTTCACCGCCTTCACCAGCCGGGAGAAGACCTGCGCGTAGTGGCCAGAAGCGTGCTGTCTTAGGAGGCGCCACTGGTTCCCATTCGGCCTCACGGAAATACATTGATGCACGTCATTGCACCAAAAGGCGCTTGCCCCCTACATCAGTAAAGTCAATACTCCTACGCTTTTGAGATAAACCACAGCCTTTTGAGTGTAGGGTAACAACACCCTGTCATCCGCTCCTTACCAAGGAGGATAGGGTTGACGCCAGGCACCACCTTCTTTGCCCAAAGAGCCATGTAATGCTGTCGCCTTAAAGCGGTAGCCCACGAAAGTCTCAGCTCGCAACGTGTATTACAAGGCGCCCTTCGTGCTTACAGGAGTTCGCGGAAACCTCAGTTGGGAACTGCGACTGAGTGCGGCGTCCATAGGCGTAGACGGCGCCAGTTAACTTCGGGTTTTCCCGAGGTGATGTGACGCGTGCGCAATAAATCGGACGTTTATTGAACTTTTTCTGACACAAAGCACCAGGGAACATTCATGGCTACGCAAGATTATGGCTTTCAGCGCGAAATTGTCGTTGCCTGGGTACCTGCGTGTCGGAGAAGGATATCGACACAAAAGATTTCGAACTGTATGTTACCTCAAGCGTTCTACGATTTTTGAAATGTTCTTGATAATATCGCGGTTTCGAACGCGGTAACATATTGTCTTCGAACGCTGGTCAGCAGTCAGATTGAACAGTGCTCACGGCATACACAACGTCCATTTCCGATAAAAGTACGAAATGAAATCAACGCGGTTCGGCAACTTATTCGGTCTGTTTGTGAATGTAAGAGCTACACGAAAATAAAAAAATATTTGCGACACAGACTATCTGGAACAGTAAATAGTAAGACCAACAGGACACTTGGCAAGTAGGCGTGTGTTGCGAAAGTGTGGGCAAAGTCTTATGCACAGCCACAAATGTAGTTGATCTACAGGTCCGGAGGCTAATCAGGTTTTAAGAAAGCCAAACTGTCAGCACCTCACAGGCGTACCGACTGCAAACACTTACATGGGGATGGACCAAGGAGGTTTTAACCTCCTTGGGATGGAGCAACCTATCGCTGAGCTGTACACACGCCGTTAAAAACTGCCGGCTCCTCTGCTGCCTCGCTTGGCCGCTTGTTTACCCGCAGGCTTGCTCAGTTCGAAGATTGGGTCCCGCATTTCACGAACTCGAGGACGAGATCTGTGGAATGCCTACTGTAACTTTAATCTGACTCATTTGTTTGGATGAGAGCGCGAATAGGTGAAGCGGGGTCGTTAAGACAAAAGAAAAGCAGGTAACCGTACTGCTTCTGATCGCATATTTTCTAATTCGAAGCCACTCAATATGAAACCGGCATTTCAATCGTCTAACATTATGGTGTTTTAGTGTTTGTACCAAGGATGACATTTGCTAAACTAGTGATGTGGCTTGCTCTGTATTAATGGTATAAAGTAAGCTATGAAAGACCTAACCTGCCAGCCAGCATATATGTATCCATGGTACGAACCACTTTCAATACCGTCATTTAAAACCGTTATTTAACTCCTCCTCTGTTACTTGCTCACATATGCCGTGTTACTCCACTCCTTCTTTCATTGCCTTGGGCTTTGAAACTGTGATAAATGACGAAAATTTAAGTAGTTCCACTCGACGTGGAAACTCACGAACGTGCAGAGCAGTGATTCGCCAGAGAGCCTGTGGCGCCATTATCCACTCATTGCTACCACCTATGACGCCCTTCCCCTCCCTGTCTCACTCTTTTGTTGATGAATTTAACAGAGGTTTGTCCAACGCAATTCAAATTTCCCGCCTTTCGGCTAGCGCGCCTTCTGCCTGGAACAGCACGAGCGGGAGTAATGTTCTTTTTGTGCTTGCTTTCAAATCACACATGCCCCAGCCTTGCCGCGCAGTTTTAAACGCGTATCTTCTGCGGCCACTTTTTCCGCTTACTATCGTAAAAATCAACCGCAACGAGCCTTCCTAACTAATTGAACGCGGTGGCTGCCGGTTATTTCCACAGATTTTGCCCCATTGTACCCTGCAGTTTTCTTTGCGCTAAATAATGGGGATATGTATGACAAGTGCCGGCAGTTCAGGAGTTTCCAAGCGGTTATGACTATTTGTAGTATCCGGAGTTTCGTATTGTAGTTTCGGTTTCGATGTCAAGGGGTTCTACCACCAGGGGGCTAACCTGTGACGTGAGCCAGTGTATATATGTGATGTCACTGAATAAATTACTCTCTTTGGCTTGACTCTTCGATTCGAGCGTGCGTTTCCTGCTTCGCCCTTCGGGGCCGTTGCGGACGCGACACTACAACTATATAAGCTGCTCGTTTTTCGAAGCGTCTGTGTTACGCCGGGTCCCTTATGTCGCTGCTTCACCTGATTGCGGCGGTGGCTGGAAATCGTGACAGCGAACGAGCAGCAATGACAAGGTGGGAAACTAAAGTGCTCTGCACTTGAAAAGATACTGAAGACCGATTGGCGGATTTTCAAGAATGCGTGATCGTCTCAACCCCCTCTCGCGAACTTCAGGCTCCGGCCGAGCACGCTTTGCTCCGGCGTTAGAAGCCCGCAACGCGGCGGTTCTCGTCCGCTCCTCGGATAGCCTGCAAACCTTGCTTTACGTTCTAAAGCGTCACACTGGTCCTGTTTGCTCGCTTCAGAGGTGGCTGCCTGTCACTATTTTCCTTGTACACCAGTGTCGACATTTCACTGCGGTCATTCAAGCTCCTTCCTCGGTTGCACCTACTCGGGACTACACTCGATTCCCAGTGCATTGCACGCTGAAAAGCGGGTGGTGGGAGTGTCGAAGGACGGTGGCCTTAAGTAGCCGTTAGAGCAGTCGCGTCCCGAGCGACGGGTTACATTTTAAAGAAAAAGCTTTCATAGCGACGGGTTACATTTTAAAGAAAAAGCTTTCAGAGTTGGACCGACGGCGTCATGTAAAACAACCAACACATTTCCCCGTAGACCGTTCGGTCGCCCGAGAAGCTCTGATAAGATCTCCGGACAAACGGCGCTCGGGTGAGACCGGGCCTTCATGGCGTCAATACAATTACCTCAAAATCACGAGAAAGGAGCGGGTCTAGTTGCGACGATACACGCATTGATCATGTAGAAGGAGTACAACAGTATACCTTGACCTCATAAACCACGTATCGGTGTACGCTAAGATCGCTACTAGAGGCGTTTACTTAGTACGCCGAAATTCTCGTATGGGTTTTTTCTTTGTTTGCAATTCATGTTTTTGAAGGTTTCAAGGAACACTAGACGCACTTTCAGCACAGGATGAACGCACTTTTAGCGAAGGTTTTACCGCACTTTTAATGGAGCTTAGTTGTGAGAAAGCTTTGGCTCTTCTCTCGACAGTCTTTAGAAAGAGGTGGTAAAGTTTTTTTTTGTCGAGGTGAGCCATCCGTTGCTCGCGCAACAATACGCGAAAACAAGGAAAGGAGTCGGTCTACTGGCCTCCCTGATGTTGCCGCCCTTCTGCATGGAGATGATGCGCAGGTGGTCCTCCTCGTTCACCCACACCAGGAAAGTCTTGGCGTCGTTGTGGAAGATGCCCCTGCCCGTGGGCCAGAAGCGGCACGAGTTGGCCGCCTGCAGGAAGCGGTCCCCTTCCTTGAAGAGGAAGTGGTCGTCGATGAGCTGCTGCTGGACATCCTTTTGCATGCCCTTGAGAGGGTAGTACGTGCCGCTCAGTTCGCCGTCAAGGGAGCGCAGTGCGGCCGTCACTTTCCGCTCCATCTCCTTGTACTGCGACTCGGTCAGGCACGGGTTGAACGGGTAGCCCTGCAGAGAATGGCCAGATGGCGCTGCTGAAAGTCCCTCGCGCAGTGGCTTTGGTGTTACGTTTGAAGCGCAACAAGAACAGAAGCTGTTTTTTCTCGACTGTTTTAATGAAAGTCTTATTTCAACCGTCTAAGCGCCGGAATAGCTGTCTGTCTGTCTGTCTGTCTGTCTGCTGTCTGTCTGTCTGTCTGTCTGTCTGTCTGTCTGTCTTGTTGCCCGCCCATCCGTCCGCCCGTCCGTCCGTCCGTCCTTCCGTGTGTTTGTCGGTCTGTTGTGCCAAATGCGAGTTCGGATTTCTGAGTAACGGTCACCAGTGTTCCGCAAGACTAGTGTTAATATATCGCCATGGTCGACAAATGTGCTACCGCAGGATGGCGGTAACACATTCACAACACCTACTGGGGCACTGTGTTTGATGGAGCAGGCGTTTCTTATAGCGCTTTCCATTGGGCGAACAGGAGCACTTCAAACTGCACCCAAAGTGCTCTCGCGAGTTCTGGCGTCTTCCAGTGGTCGGGCAGGAACAGGGGCGTTGTGTTTCATTGGTCGAGGAGGAGCACTTTTTTGGCGCCGAGAGCAGCCGAGAGCAGTTCTCGGTGCTATCGTCGCCAGCGGCGGAGTAACAGGGAACGCCGAGGAAGTCACATGACCTCTTTTACGTCATTTTCTGGTTTTATCCCCGGGTGGAGGCGAAAAATGGCGGAATACATCAGCCGCGATAGCCGCTAGTGCGTACGGCAGCAGCTAGCGCGGCCGTCTGGACGATGCTGCTACTTTTAGATGATGAAAGCACCACAGATTCAAGCGCAAACTCATCATCGGACAGCCGCAGCAGCAGCGACGACGACGACGATTTGACATTGAGTGAGTTTATGTTCGAGCACCTGTTCACCCCGCCGGAGCAGCGACCGAAGGTAGAGTCGTACCTGGAAAAGACGGCGGATGCTGTTATCGTTCGCAGCTAATTTTTGGGAGATACGATGGTGACCCTATCATGGACATGAACATCCGCTGGGCTTCTTCATTCGTCGCCATGCGGAAGGCAGACACAAAACCACCGGCACGTATCTGGCAAAACTGGCGAGGAACAGCGTGCGGACAACACGAGCGCGCGAAATGCTCCGGGAAGCGAGAGCGGGAAAAGTTTGGTCACATGACTCTTGACAGCACGCCCTCCCCCTCTTTTCACTGCTCCCGGAGCAGCGCGAATGTTTCATTCGCGGAACGAAAGCACACGTCCCCGTTACTCCCGTGTGCTGCTCTGGCTGCTAGCTGCACTTGCTCCTGTTCTCCCAATGGAATTCGCCATTAACTTGGTGTATGAAGAAAGCACACCTTTGTCGACCTTTGCATAGTTTTTCTGTATCTGCGCCCTAAAAAACCGAGTTACATAATTCTGTCTTGCCGCATTTTTTGTTATGTTATGGGAGAGTCGGTGTTTGCGTGGAACGAAGACGCGGCAGATGTTTCTTAGTAGTAGTATGTTCGTGTTTATTGGTACAAGGGTATCTATGACTAAGAGCGTCAATACTATGTTAGGTGGTCCTTCAATGTCAAGTGTGTGTTTGGTGTTTGAAATATGTATGATATGAGTATGCTACTTTGTTAAAAAAACTATATACGGCTGTAGAGAGCAGCAGACTGAAACATTCAGGTGCTTATTATGGCGGGTGAAAGGACTATGGCTGAGATGTGATAACGCCTGGAACCATAGAGCGTGCTGCGCTGCACTGTGCGTACAAAGAGATAATCGGACTTTCTTTAAAGATAAGACGGTCTAAGGTCACGCGCTGTAGAGATGAGTTTTAAGAATCGCAAGTGTGGAAGATAATTTCAATACACTAGTTTGTAAACAATAGTGCATCTCCCTAAATAGTGATGGGCGTAGCAGAATGTTGTATGTGTAGATTCTAGTGAAGTGTCACTTTCTGGCGTAATTGTGGCGTAATTGTGGCGTCACATGTGGAGCATGACGAGGCGTTCCCCACACTTGTGGCCAACTGGATGTAGTGTGTCATTCAGCGTATGCAGCATGAGTGCGGTCTATTCGCAGTCTGCAAATGGATACTGCTCTGAATCAGTCGTGTTTTGCAGTGAGGTATTTAACTGTCGGTTTATATTGTGTAGTTTGTTATGTGATTCTTTCATCTCTCCCGCCATAATTTCCGGAGTCTCCGTCGTATAACCGGTTTCATGTGCAGACACGGCAGAGGACGTTTGCCCACGCCAGTGCGAAGTGCAGCTGCCGCAGCAAACTGGACGGCAATTTTGTTTCCCCAAAATGTGCTTGGCCCTAGCACCCAGCACACTATTATCATCATGTTCGAAGCATAGGCCGACATTGTTTTGATAATTACCCAGTTTAAGACAGGGTTTTGCTTGGTATTTTCAACTCTAATGCCATGACGGCATTGAGAGAGTCTAAATTTAACAGACTGCTGCGTGTTCGTTTCTGTGCTGTGCTCTACTGTAAATGAAATGCCGTGAACTTCTGCTGTAACCAATTGTTCGCGTTCTGTGTCCTCAGCTAGTAAAGTTAGGGCCATGTGTAGCGCATGAGATAGCAGAAGCGGACTTTGAGGCGTCTGTGTAAAATGGGGCATGTGAGTACGTGTGTTGTAAGTGTAGAAAATGCTGTAAAAGAAGTTCTTCCGCTGCGTTTCTTTTTCGATTTGTTTAAAAGATGCATCAAGCGGGACTTTGAGGCGTCGTGTAAATGGGGCATGTGAGTACGTGTGTTGTAAGTGTAGAAAATGCTGTAAAAGAAGTTCTTTCGCTGCGTTTCTTTTTTCGATTTGTTTAAAAGATGCACCACAAGACAATGAACACAGGAGCGACAAGGAACGAAAAGGTCGGTGGGAGCCGTTTTGTATAACTCGTTTAATGAGACCCCCAGTTCCTTTACGTGTGCGCTCTTTCGCGAGGCGAAGTGGCGTGGTGATGGATGGACGGTTGAAAAAAATTTACTGGCCGACATGTCCGCGATGATAGAATTTCACGAATGATGATTTACGATTGCCACTTAAGCGAATACATATTGATTTATGTGTGCGCCGGTTGCTTTAAGTACCGCTCCTCGAACTCAACGTACATGCTTTGGATGGGGCTTGTCCGAAACGCTTCGGATGCAAGGCGGGCTCCCAAAGTGGAAAACTCGATCCAACATTTTACAGCTGTTTTAGTGGCGGATCCACATACGACACTGCCATAGCCCAGGCGCCATCTCACCAAGCTGTAAAGACGCAGAAGGCACGTTTTATCTGCTCCATATGACCGGCGGGTCAAGACATTCCGTGTATTCAATGCCCTGGTGCATTTATTCTTTAGTTGATGTGCACAGTCAACGTAAGCTTATTGTTTAGCACAACAACAAATTTATGTACAGTTTTAACACAATGGCTACACCATTCGGAATAGGATCAAGATACGGCCTCGCGCCACGGTTCCTGGAGAACAAAACACAAGTGATATTTTCAGGATTCACCTTAAAGGCATTCTCATCAGACATCTTGACAAGCCTCTCAACGCCCAGTTAATTCATGTCGCCCACAAATAGAGAGGTTCGATTTTAAAGCAAAGCTTTCCACCTCTGCCAGCCAACGATTCCTTCGTGGCGTGCGGGAAAAGAACTCCGAACGCGGATGAGGATAGGGAGGGCGGTTTTCACTCCCGGAGCCCAGTGTAGATGACGCTGCGATAAGGCGTCATCTACAGCGTTCCCCACGCGCAGCGGCCTGCTCGCACCGGCGGGAGCGTCGGAGGGACGGATTTGTCGTCTGCTTTAGAGACGGTTGTTTTTGGCCTGTTCTGGCGTGCTTAGCGTCTATTGCGCGCTTCCTTCACACGGCTTGATCAACTTGTTCGACAGCACCTCCTGCGTATTCAGACCCGACGGAATTAAGTGGCCGTACGGCAAAGATACGTTAAGGATTGGTTTGCATGGCAGGAAAACAAAATGTAGAAACCACATAGAGACATCTGGCCGCAAGAGCAACGCTACCTTTTGCGCACTGCTTGCCACGAATGGGATTCCGTTTTGTAAATTGGTGAATACCAATTCGGTTGTGTTTTAACAAGTATTACGAAAGGAGAAAGGAGCAACTGGTTGTGATCAATAGCGAATATAAAAGTTTCCGCAGCTTTTTTTCAATTCTCAAACTTACTAAACTTAGTTTAAATTGGTATAAATGGTAATCCCTAAAGTTCCCATGTCTCCCCCTTCGATAGACGCTCCCCTACGTCTTCTCTCACTTCCGACTCATGGCCGGGCTACAGTGGCGGCGCCGTCCACCGCTATATCCCGACCGTGGCCGACGCTGCTGCTGTGTTCGGGACGCCACCCCCGCGAATTCCAGGTTACTGCTGGCAGAATCTCTGGTTACGCTCTTTGTAGAGCCACGTGTGTGAATTCAAGCGACGTCGCATGGACAATTGTGTTTAAAGCTTTGCTTTCCAACCACCTTCACTGCGTAGATTGGAGTCAATTATTTTTCCTTGTTTATTGCGGCACGAGACTTTCTGCTATGTGGATGACGTCTGAAGTTTCGTCGGGAATTTCGCGCATGAGGTGCATGCCATGTTAAATGTGTTAAAAGACTGCGGCATAAGTCTTCCAGCCCACGTCTGGACAGCCCATAGTGTATAAGCAACATTACTTGGACTTGAAACTCACAAGTCGAAGGGCTAGTACACTTTTAGGAGATGCAATATTATATCTGGAAATATGTTTCCCTCGTGTATTTGTATGTACTCTTGAAAAACACGTTCAAGTTTTATTAAAATTTTATCAAATATCTGTTTCGTGCTCTTGTTCCACAAATAATTTTTGGGGCAATAAAACGTTACGTCTTCACTTCACTTAAAGCCGAGACACCACACGGCGCGCCAGTCGGGCTCGCATGCCGACTCCGCTTGTGGCGTTCCGAATATTTCGTCAGTGGACCATTATGAATCCAACCCGCGCGCCGTGTCGGCAATGAAGCCCAGGGTGTTTTGTTGTACTCATTGCCGTCGGATGCGCGAAACGGCGTTCTCGCTGATTGTGCTTGGTGCGGACTTTGAAGACAGACACGTTCAACTACAATGGAAAATCGGGATTTTTCTCTGTTGTGCTATACCTTTGCCTATTACTATTTGTAATTATCTTACCCAGACATGTACCCCAAAACCTGTAATTAGTAAGCTAATTGATTATTTATAGCTAATTATATAAATTACAGTGTTCCTCATTGTTTACTAGTGGCCTCCAAGGCAGGTGAGCTTGAGCTCACGTCAAGAACGGGATGTATTTAACTTTCGCCCCTCATTCATAAATGTCTGTTTTCATAAATAAATACCACAATTAAGAACAGGCACAGTGTATAGTATGTGCTGTATATTTATAACACTAGAAACAGCGTTCATGAATACGCTCGGTGACCCAATGCTCTGGCAGCTTATCAGAAATACCGACCTTGTGACTTCTTCATTCTTCACCCCTTGTAGAAGATGGCGCTATTCATCGTCATTTCATTCTACTATTCACGAGCTGTTGTATGCTCTCGTGGCTGCGCCACCTCGACCCGCTCCTAGCACGTTTCAACAAAGTCGCATTCCAAGAAGACGTCTCTCTCCGCTCTGTGAACATCGTGATGCAGTTGTGGGAGCCAGACGTCCGACCCCACCCTTCAGCAGTGCACACGGGGCTGTGAGAGCCGTCCCACGTGACCTTAGCCTCGTGACCTTAAATGGACCCTGCAGCCCTTAAACTGACTATTAGGAATGTATTTTGGGCAGAGTGTATTGTCCCAAGCGATTTCCTCCCGCAAGCATTATAATAGTCCTTCACTATATCCGGAGATAGGCGACGAAGGCTGCGGGCTCTCTCCCGGAGAAGGGGGCGGCTCGTGACATTCTCTTTAGGAGGCCTTCGATATGTCACAGGCCTGGGAGTTTTATCGCTTTTTCCGCGACGTGGAAAAAGCGGCGTGCTTGGTGACTAAGCAGGCATTGGTGCCTGTTCGCAAGCGCGCGCTCAGGCTCGTAGCGCGTTTTTGAAGCAACAGACGCTTGTTGTCGAGTGGCATGGTTTAAAGTAAAGACTTGACTTCGTCACTACAACTCCGCGTGCACACTAAATACACACACAAAGAAAACTGTACCTATAAGTTCAGACATAGAAGAAATTGCTGCACAGCGTTGACGGCGGCGCATCGTCCCTGACAATGCGAGATTTAAAGCGTGACGTTGACACGCAACAGCCAATAGGATATCCACCACTGTAATTACGCAATTAAGGCGGGGCATAAAGAGGGAAACTGAAGAGGCCGCGGTTGGTTTTCCAGCATTTTCCCCAGAGATTTGCGAGCTTACCGCTTCACGTTCGCATGTAATATTTGGCTCACATATTCCCGGCAGTTTAAGGGGCACTCACCTAATCATGTCTCTATGGGACTTGCTAACTCATGACCCGAGGGCTTGAAAACCATCATACACCAATACGAAATGTTTTACAAATTCATCTAATGTTTCAACGGCCTATTGGTTCTTTAGTAACGGCAGCCCATCTTTAGTGAAATAAAAAACAAACAGAAAATCCATTTTAGTATATCTAGTTTTCACTTGAGGGCGCTAGCGGTCCTTCCATGCAATAGTTTTATTTCTTTATTTCAGTATCGAAGTGACATATGTCTAAAATAAGCGAACTAGGCTGTCATGCATAAAATAGTTTACAAGTTTAGCATTCGTTGCACGACGGTTTGTAAAGACGCGTGGGGTGCACAAAGTAGTGAGTCCCATACAGATTCATGTCTGGTTAAATATGGACGCCTCCGTTCCCCAGGAAAACTTGTCCATAATGTGAGTCCTCCATTAATAAACAAATAAAGGGTAAAAATGACCCCACATTCCCGCGAAGGGAACCCTGAGTTGATGTCGAAGCACCTAGGAGGTTCCGTAACGTTCACGAGATTGGTATCCAAATAACGGAAAAAATGACGGAACTCCGGACGGCGCCAGCGTGACTCAACCTGAAGGCAAGCACTGAGGGAGTCGGCGCGCGGGAACCGGGTTTATTATATAGAGCAGATGGGAGTGGAGAGGAGAAAGATGATAGAGTAAACCGCATGCGCGCTTTATCGCGCAGCTGCGGTGATGAGTAGCGTGCGCCAGCTATCCCACAGCTGGCGTGGAGTGGGGGAGAGGCAGGAAGCAGCGCGCGCGGTCTATCACACAGATGGCGTGGGAGAGAGGGAGAGGAAGGAGAAGCGGCTGCGCGCCTACTATCGGGCACAGCTGGCGGGCAAAGGGGAGAGGTGGCGGGGACGGACAAACGGACGACGGACGGACGACGGACGACCTAGCCGAGAGCAAGAAAAAGAAAAAAAAAAAATAAAAAAAAAAATAAACTTTGGCATCTGAAACACAAACATTAAGGAATAGTCGTTTACAGGAAAGCTCGTTTCAGGGAGAATCGTTTAAAAGGAAACAATAGGTCCTTCCGCGGTCCCGCTTACGCTTAAAGAGGTACTGACAAAACGAAATTTTTATGGTCACGTTTTGGTCGCTGCTATGCGTGCACTACCAGCCCACTAATGCATAGAAATGACATATTAATCGTCGAGCTGCAGCGTAAAACATTCATTTACGGGCGTTCGTTATTCGTGCGCAGTTTCCGGTTGCGACTGAAAAACGCCGAGCGGAGACCGCCATGACAGCAAATGTTAATAACCATGACGTCACCATTCTTGCCGTATCGCTGGCCTCTCTGGAAGCGCGCGCAAGCGATGCGCACGCGCGGCGCCCAGACCGGCCCGAGGTTTTCGGCCGTCCCCACGGCCCGGGCAGCATGGACGTCAGTCTCAAACCATGACGTGTACACACGCCCGAGCAAGCGCGGCGCCAACCACAGGCCAGCCGCGTCGTCGTTCGTCACGGGAGCCCCGAAGTCGGCAAGTTTGGGGCCCGTAGCAGATGAATGTCACGGCGTCGGCCCGCTCTGGGCTTGCTCGTGCGGGCGAAGATTAAAAATGAGGTTTTACATATGTTTCGCGGAACGGTTGCTGTTGGAAAACTTGCTTATGCGCAGCGAATGTTGCTATGAACTCTATGATCGTCCTGTTATCTTGTCCTGAGCCTCAGGACTTGCTCTTTCCGGCGTATGGCGTGCTGGGCAATCTCGTTTGATGGTGAAAGGGTGTCACCCTGTCGTCACTACGCTGATCACGAATGTTCTCGAACTCATTCGATGGTACTAGAAGGAACAGCGTTTGGAGATAATACGTGCTTCAGCTTTGTATGCTTCGACAAAAGTGAATTCCCGGTGCGCGCTGGGGGCCTCGGGGGTAACCAGTCATCTTTTATGTTTTTTTTTTTGCTTTGTGGACCCGTGTCCCTAATGACGAGGCGAAAATGTGTCTATTTACCCGTTTCGTCCCCAAATATAGCCGTCCATAGTCCAGACTGCAGGTTTCTATATTAACGGAGCAGAATAGCATGGCGAGAGACCGGTCGCGAAAAGTTTCGTCCATATTTCGGGATGTCCATATTAACGGGGTCCATATTAAGAGACATGACTGTATCTGCACTGCTCAAAGCGTGCTGCAGGGTCCCTTTAATTCGTGCGCGCTCACCTCGAGGGAACGCGCGCATCTGATGCGGGTGGATACGACGAATTCGTTGGACGGGTCGACGTTCTTGAACGTGCTCAGGTCTCCGAAGTCGGTGGGCGGATGCCGGTCGGTGCGCTTGAAGCCCTTGTGGTAGTCGTCGATAACCGGGTCGAAGAGCTCGGCAAACGTCCGATACGATTCCGCATCCGGGGCGTACACGCCCACGCCGCTGTCCAGGTTCTCAACGCCTGCGATTTAGTCAAATGTGCTCTCGGGCTATCGCATTTGCACGATTCTAACGTCAGCCCTTTTAGGGGCGATGCCCCTTAGGGGCTCGGGCTGTCGGCGTCTCCTGTCGTCATCGTCGTTTCATGTAGTCACGGTACTAAAACACCGGGACACTCGTTTTCCAATGCCTCGCGCTAGAACGTAACGCGTACTGCAAGAATACACCCGGACACCCGTTTTCCAACGCCTCGCGCTAACGCGTACAAAAAGGACACACCGGGGCATTCGTTTTCCAACGCCTCGCGTTCGAAAACGAATGCACTGTTATCTTTGCACATTTTGTTAACGTACATAGCTTTTGCTTCATTGTCCGTGGAACTTTCTTAAAGTTTGTATGATATGCTTCTTCTGTTACTCTACGTGATTAAGTAATCGGAATTTCATTACACTTTTCTGTGCTTGCTGCTACTGCCTTGTATGTGGTTTCCAGGGCTTTGTCAAGCTGCTAAGGCAGCTTATACCCGGGAAACCACACCAGTTTCTGGGAAATAAATAAACTCAACTCACTCATCTCCGTGGGCAAAAACGCGCATTCAGCGAACACACAGGGACGCTCGTTTTCCAACTTCTCGCTCTAAAACACTTCCGGCTTCAAAGACAGGGACGTTTTACAGCAAGGCTGTATACCTCTACCCCCAACAGTTTCACCTTCGTGGAATAAAACGTAACGGCGCCATGATTACACTTATACACTGCTTGTTCGCCCCAGCTAAGCTTTCACGTTACTGGAGATGTAAACTAAAAAACTGCGCGACTTTGGACGGCCACAAAAAGGGAGGGAACACAGGACAGGCGCAGACTGGAACATGGGTTAATAGAGGAGGAACACATTTACCATAGCCCGACGTTGAACACATGTAGTTTAGAAGAACTTGTTGGTGGGCGAGTTGGTGCATCTTCAACGTAAACGTAAAAAACTGCGCGATTTTGGACGGCACCAACTCGCCCACGAACAAGTTCTTCTAAACTACACGTGTTCAACGTCGGGCTATGGTAAATGTGTTCCTCCTCTATTAACCCATGTTCCAGTCTGCGCCTGTCCTGTGTTCCATCTCTTTTTGTGGCCGTCTAAAATCGCGCAGTTTTTTACTTTACGTTGAAGATGCACCAACTCGCCCACCAACAAGTTCTTCTAAACTACTGGAGATGGCCCGTGATTTCTTTTTTGTTGTTCAAAGTAGCCATCTAATTTGTGTGTGCGTTACAAATGGGCTGAAAACCGAAATCGGCGTCAAATTGGCCAGCAGCAGTGCCAAAAACCGAGATTAATTCACAACTATCCATCAGAGTCACGTGAGTAAACTTTAGTGGACCCATTCCTCAACGGCTATGCCTTACCCAGCTGCTGTGCCTGTTTCTGCGGCTACACTTAAAGGAGCCATGAAGTAGAAAAGACAAGTTTGGTTCATTCAAAAGATTGCCTCGTTAGAATCATACTGACACCACTTTTAACGTAAACTTCCGCTCAAATAAGCTACATATCTAGGGAAAAAGAAATGGTCATGCGACCCACCAGGTCATTTTCCGCAACAGAACCTATGATGTCATTCGAGCCAGCTCTGCGATTTGGTGGAGGCCGGCACAAGCAGACTCAAATTAGCTAGAGCTTAGAAGCTAGCCGAACGAGTGATTTGCGCTTAAATTTAGGGCACATTCTTTACAAAGCAATAAGAATGATGGGACAAACAGTGGAAGTTACGACAGCACATGTAACACAGAAGTACTGATGCGTACTGCTGTTCGTACTGTGCACCCCATGCTTGGTTTAGCTGCACAGCACTACGGGGCTTGGGGTTGTTGTCTCAGACGACACTGGCCGATTGACGCAAGCAACGGTGTCTTACGCGACCATATTTGTCGAGCGATCACTGTTTTCAGGGAATGATTATTTTCTCCCAGAACAAAAACAAGCCAGGTTTAAATACGGTCAAAAACAAACCAAAGGCTTTGCCACGATATGGTGGCGCCATCTAGGTTCGAGTAACGTAAAGAACCGCGGGAACATAACCGGAACCGCTGTACAGGGTGGAGGACACCCTTGGAACGGTCCCGTGCCGCCGCAATTGGGCCAACGTGCTCAACGCGTTGTTCTTTTCGTTTCCCCACAAGACCTAGCAAACGCGAAACAGATAATATGAGTCAAACTTCGCCAGTGAAACAGCGTTGTGGCGATAATTTTACGCGAATTTGACATACAATTACTTGCTTTCGGCGGCGAGCGAGCAAGAACCGAACATGGCGGCGCCAGCGTTACGTGGTCTCTACCCTGTACGGCGGATGCGTGAATTAAGGTATTCTAGGCTGAAAATCGTGGTTACGCGATGTCATTGCAGAGCCCGAAAACAAACGATTTAGCGGGAAAATCAAAAATTTTAACCTAAAGTGATTAATTTTTCAGTGAATAAAGCATCGTTTGTATCCGGACATCGCGGGGGGGCACTATAAAACACGAAATCTTTCGAATAAAACAAACTTGCATTTCTCTTCATGGCTCCTTTAAAGGGACCCTGCAACAATTTTTTTAACTTTCCTTGAAATCTTAAATGCTTGCAGAACCTAGTCACCCAACACACCCAGTGCTTAGATTAGGTGGTCGCAAGTACCTCCGCCAAAAATGACTGCTTTATGCCCATGCATCAGATAACTTGTAAACTCGCTCAAGAGGATTTTTCGTGTCTTTCCTGGTGTTGCCTAGCGTCACTAAATAGGATACGCTTAAGAGTACCCGCCACTTCGCGCACCCAAAAGATTCTGGGGGCCATTTTGCTTCTGGCTTGCAGTGTTGCCATCTCTTCCAACGAAACCACCGCCGGTTGTGACGGGCAGAGTGTGACCGACCGCTCTAGCGTCCGCGCAGCAGAGAGATGGGAGAGGCACCCAGAAACAAATGCTGCTGCGCCCATATGTAAAGAAATATCACGTGCTGCGGACCGACCAATGAAAATCCCGGCGGCACATAACAATGAGAGAAAAGAGTGCCGATACTCTAAAAGACTTTATTTAGTGCCGCTAGTGTTGACGTTATTTCTCGGCTCGAATTACGTCACTAAGACCATTTAGCGGGTGTTGACCGGTTTTCGTTTAGCTGCAGCAATGAACGCTTTTCGATAGAAACTTTTGAAGAAAAGCTACAAAAACAAAGCAGAAATGGCAGGCGTATCTGATACGACGAGCAAATACCACAGTGCCGCTCCATGCTGGCGATAACTATAGCTTTCGCAGTGGTTCCAGACGCGAAAAAAATAGCGAAAGCGCTTATCAAAAAGTGTTGCAGAGTCCCTTTAAGGCCAGTTCACACTTGCGACGAAGTGACGCGATTTCTGTCGCTTTCGTCGCCCAGCGATCATTTCTGTCGCTCGGTCTCGACCAATTTTTGTCGCCGCGACAGAAATCGCGTCGCTTAGTCGCAAGTGTGAACCGGCCTTTAGCCCCTCGCTTCATCGAGCAGCATCATGCACACTGGGCCTCTAGGAGGCATAAGGGCGCTCTTAAAGTAGACAAAGTAGAGGCATATTTTCATGGAAGCCTTCACCGGCCTTAAGAACAGACGTTTTTGAGAACTTCAAGACAGGAATTAATAAATTAGCCGCGAATGAGAGAATGGCGTGTTATACCTCCTAAAATAATGAAGGCCAAGGCGCTTAAAATAACAAACATTTTCGAAGTTCCGTGCTTCAGTTTTAATGCCGCCGGGAGCTCGATAAGGAACTTTACGAAGCGAAAAACGTTTTGCAGCCATGGTTGCTTGCATGAATAAAATGTCTTCTTCTAGGTAGTGGTGCCATGTCTCTTACACCTGCGGGGTACAATCGGCGTAATGTTTTCAATTTTTGCTACGTAAAATTATCTGCGCATAAGCATCAGGGGCGTGTTAAAATCCAGTAAATACGGTAATTGGTGCGTTGCAGGATACGAGAAATTCTACAAGAATTGGAATAATTGGTCATATTGAAAAAAATGGTTATTTTGTTTTTATAGGCAGCTTGTGATTAGGTAAGTTAGGCTAATTTCGGGCTTTATTCGGGAACTTTTCAGTTACGTTTTACCAAATATGTGCAATTTCATCACTAAAACACTAACTTTCTTAATTTCTTCAATTATGCATTATTGTGAAGATGTGACGCGTCACACGGTGGGTGCCTTTCCACGATTTTGTGCTGCTTGTTTTAACCCTTGCGGCCCTGGGAGTGTCAAGTGACACCACGCCATAAAGGTACGTCTAACGCATAGAAAACGGAACGAAAACTGCTAGTTTTTTGGGGAATTATCCTTCAAAGATGACTGGTGTGATGTACATCGACATTGTTGCATTTTAGCGGAGCTCGATGCTACAAAGGAGTGCAAGCCACCACCCAACCCCGCTGTTCTTACCGGACTGGATGACATCGAGGAGGGTGGCACCCATGGCCGTCTTGCGGTTCTTGAGCTTGTCGAAGACCTCCTGGGTGAGGTACTTCTTCAGCAGCGACTTGCAGTCTTTTGCCGCCTGCAGCTTCCTGAAGCCAGCTTCCAGTTTGGACAGGGTCTCCTTGTCCACACCTCCGTTCTTTTTCTTGCCGCCGGAAGACACCCTGGTGCGGAAATAGATGAAGTGGCGGTAAAGACGTCATAATTTGGTCGTTATGCAACGCAGAATACGTTTGAGAGAGCTTTGTCGTAGAATGAGATTTTATAGCTCGCTTCACGATAGAATTTCGTCGTGTGTAGGTCACGGCATTTACTCCATAGATATTACCATCATCGACATCACCATCGTAGCGGAGAGACAGGAACAAGGGCCCTCTTTCTTTGAGAAGGATGATACCTCGGTTCTGCCGACCGTAAGCCTCAAAGGAGCAGTTCGTTGTTTACTCGCCACTCAACAATGCTTTCTGAAAAGTTGCTAATTGTTTCTAAACTCGTCTATTTTCTTGTTCCTTGAAAAAAAAATTCTTAAGCAATAAATTCCAAGGTGGCGACGCGCAAACGGACTGGCCACCCTGCAGTCGTGTATGGTGAGCGACAAATAGGGACAGTGCTCCTTTAGCTCCTTACAGGACGCCGCGCCAATCTGGAACAGACAGTACTATAACGTAATTTCGACACCCTTAATTGTAGGCCTTGTTTACAGGACTGCGATTGAAACGCGGGCGACGAACTAGCGCAGCGGTCACTGCGACACGCTGCCGTTTACAAGGCCGCACACCCAAGCCGCTACGATAGCGGCGCATCATGCTTTCCAGAAGTTGCTCTTCTGTCGCTGAGCACAGGATGGGGGCGACCTAACAGCTACCACGTGTTGCCTCCAGCTTCCTTCGTGTGCATTGTTCCATTCAAAGCGAAGCTTTTATTGTCTCTTCAGCCATGTTTGGAGGAGGCTGCTGTTTCTGCTGCTGCTTTATTGCATTGTGCGTGGCTGGGCTTTATCTTACATACAAAGGCGCAAGCTATCCTCCGCGAGATAACGCTCGTTATCTCGGACGGCGCCCAAAGGATCAGCTGGCGCAGCGACTTGCGGGGGTGGGTGGGGTGCAACTGAGGAAACCCCAGTTCCTGCGTGTATCATGTTCTCGGCGCTTGGCGCTGACAGGCCTCATCGCGAGGGAGATGGGAACGTCGAACGTTTCTCCTTACGCCTCGTACTTATCAACGGACACGCCACGGCTGAGTGTACTGAATAATCAGCAACTACGCCGAGCACAACAACGCCAAAAAAGAATGTCACACGCCAGTTCGTTTCAACCCAAGTATGCCTCGATGGAAGCATCGTGTTACGTCAACCCGCCTCTGCTTGAGATCTGTCAATTTTTTCGTCCCCCCGAATTACCTCGAGCGAGTAGAGAGGAACTTGTACACCGGAATCTCCTGCTCCAATCTAATGCGACCAGCCTTGCATGCTTACAAGGCGCACTGACATGTCGAAATGTTCACAGTTGGTGCGGTGGCTTCGCTACGCCCTGCGAGTGCAACGTACCGCTTCCATAGCATCGACGGTGCTGGAAGTGAGTTCACTGGGTTTCTGTCGCAGTAACCAAAACGCAGCTGGCCGTGCCAGGGCCGCTATGACAGCCCACGGGCAAGCTTTCTAGAGCTTGTCAAGGGGACCAGGGCTGGAGGAGCGCAACGGAGTCCCTCCTGCTTCCAATCAGCACAAACACGCAGCAGGCCCTCATTAATGTTTTGCGCGTGCGATGAAAAGAAAGCGCACCTGTATGTGTAAAAAATGTTGTTGATGCCTCTTTCATAGGAATCGGTAAAACACGAAAGTGAAATCTGCCTTCACAGAAGAATGTATTGTGCATCCACATGAACTTGCCCATCGATATTTATATTACGTCGGTATGGCAGCCGTTCAGACGCATCACCGTTAGACACTGGATTGAACGCGCCGGAACATTGCATAAATCCGACTGAAACCACAGCCCCTTGAAAACAGTGCGAACGAAACGAAACAGAAACCGAAACCGAAAGCAGTAGGTGGCGGATGGTGACTCAATTCACCCGCGTCGCGCGCACACGAAGACGCTGGCATCGAGGCGCCAACTGTCGGCGCTCATTAGTGGCATGATGAACTACTTCGCTTCACTTCTCCTAGATGGCAGCATCTCCTAAACGGCATCTGAATGAAGAAAGTAGTGGGTAAGATATAATGCGCGTTCGTAGACCTGCTTGCGCATGAATTCGTTGCGCAGTGGGCAGTGCGCTTAGTACCTCCGGTTGCGGCGAGGGAGTTCGAGGCTTGAATTCGGGTGCAGCCGCGTAAATTAAACTTTTTATGGCGACGTCATTTCCGTGACGGATATGACGCCGCTCAGACCTTGGTGTACCCGGGCATAAGACACTTTCGCGCAAAAAAAAATTTCATAAATATTCAACTTAACAGGGTAAAAGATAGCGTAATATCAATAGTTTCTCAGGAACACCTGAGAACATCAAAATTTAGATTTAAAAATGACGCCATGAAAACTATGAAGCCGGGTCGAGAGGTCGCTAAACTGAGCATCAAATACATAACTCCTAGGGGGAGTAAGGAAGTTTGACGCCACGCAAAAAAAAAAAAACGAAAGAAATTCAGCGAAACCAATGTGATTAAATTAATGATATGTGCGAATGGAGTTCAGGTAACCATACTCAAGAGAATGTAAAGAAATCGCCGAATATTTACGCAGCTACGAATGAATATAATGTAAAGAAATATTTCTTCAAATGAAACAGCTATTCAGCTATGAGCCTACAGAATGAATCCAAAGTAACGTATGTTGCAAAAGAAAAAAATTGGCTGCGGCTTAGCTCAGCTAACAGTGCATATGAAAAGCAAAAGCTTGGCTTAGTCTGGTGGAGTCTTGGTTTCGCGTGGTTAAACCTTTTATTTTGCTGTATTGCCGACCACGTCTGATAGCCGTTCGGTTCCGTGCAACGCTCACAGAAGGAGGCCGGGCGAACGCGGGGTTCATTAATGGCAAACGCAGCGTCATCTTCGCCGGGCGCTAGACGAGTTACGTTGCCCGAAACGATCCAGCCCCGAATGCATGGAGGCTGCGGGGGTGTTTGGCTGCCTCGGCCGCAACGGCGGTGGCGACGCCTGTCGGCGCCCGCAGGCGCCAACAGCGGACTCGGCGAACCATGTGATGCGCTTGGAGGGGTGTGTCGCCGGAAAGGGGGGGAGGGGGGGTGGGCTCCGTTGAAAAGGTCATTTGCGCATCCTCCACAAAATCGCTCGACGAAAGTAGTAAAGCTTGGCGTTAAAAAAACGCGAGAAAAGTTGCTTGTTATTTACGGGCCACGGAACCATACCAAACGAAAAGCAAATGTTGCGTCGAAACAAAAAAGAAATCGCACATGGTTTCACTGCGCCAACCCTAGATTAGGGTGTGAAAGTAGCACACGTCCAGCTTGTAAAAGCGTTGTCTAACACTCCACTCCCCGTATGTGCCACTCTCTGGGTATGGGACAGTTTGGCATGTTTCAGAGTACGCACTCATGATTTAGAGTGCGGGCATATATTTCCCGTTGTCCACCACCTTTCTAGTTTTTGAGCCGAGATGGACTGATTTCTTGGTGCATGTACCAGCACACGGCAATCAGATGACACCGGTTGACGAATTTAGACCTGGAAGCTTGACGTTAGACCTAATGCGGTATGGCTATGCCTAATGCTGGTAATCCTAATCAACGCCATACTCACTGCTCATCGGCGCTAGACCTTGGAGCGCGACGTCAGGCCTAACGTCGGGCCAATGAACACCCGCGTAGCCCACTCGCCTCTGCTGGGCATAAATGTTTGCGCGGGCGTGTTATAAACTGGAAAATACGGGAGGCTTCATGAATGAAGCTTGAACCAGTTCAGGTAAAATGGGTTATGGTCGGGCATAGTGCCGTCGCACTAAATGCTAACGTATGTGCATGGATGTTGCATGGAGGAAGTATAGACATCACTTTCTGAGAGGGAAAAGGAACAACTGTCGTCAGATATTTTGAGCCAAGCAGTAGAATAACTGAAAAGGAAATGGTGTTCGAAACAGAGGTTCTATAGCCAGGCCCGTATATGAGAATAGACCATGGACTTCTGTTGCCGCGAAAAATTGAACTAAAAGCAACCATTTGATGCCTGCAATTTTAACAAAGTAACCAAGCATGTATTATTGACGCCAGCACACAACGGCCGAGAGTCCAACTTTAAAAGCAACAGGCTTTAATCACCTAAGCAGGAAGCGACACAAGTAAGTAAAAGGATAAGCGTAGTATTGCATGGGGCGAAAAAAATGGCATATAGCACTCCGCGGGACGCAATTTACAATCAGAGAATATAAAGAAATAATTTAAGGTAATAAATACGATGAAAAACCAGTTACTATGTGGCTTTAGAGAAAACTCGTTTTCTCGTTTGTCCTTTCTCGGTCATTAACAGATGCTTATTATAATTTTATTGGTGGCCAACAGTGCCCGTCAGCATGTTGTCATCAAAACAAGGCTGCGGCCGCAAACATTAAATACGAATAACACACTCATGACCGTCTTGCCAAGTCTACGCGTCTGTCGGCCCATCAGTGTCGCAGTTCTGATAACGCGGTGCCGCAGACGCTCGTTTCGGGCAACAAAGTAGCGACGGAACGGTTCACCCGACTCTTTCTATGTAGTGAAATGTGGGTTTGCGAGGAGCCAGGAATGACTAATGGAACGTAATTATCAGTGTTTCCACCAAACTAGGTGAGGTTCCGACGGTCGTCACTGAACTAAAAAATGCTTTCGTCACATGCGTGATCCCATTGTATTCACCAGCCTACCTTGAGGCATTCCCGAGGCTTTCCGATGTCAAAGGTTCTCGAAAGCAGTTCCCGCAGCAACTGGTGCAACCGGCGAACATTTGTCCAATCCGTTCCATAGTGGTGCAAGGGTACCCCGAAAATACTTTGCCCGCAGTGAGAGGCGCGTTTACAGCGCTTCAAATAATAAATTTTGGCGCCATGGGACAGGCGAGGCAGTAGCGGGGTGGCCGCCGTGCTGCATCGCTCATGGTCATCGTCTTCGTCTCGTTGAAATGACGACGATGATGATGATGCCCCATAATCTTGGGCGCAGTCATAATTTTTTTTATTTGGTGAGTGGAGGGACATTTTCTTCACTTCCTCCGGTATGCGGCTTCTGCGGTTGGCATGAGTAGGTTTTGATCGGCTGATTTCAGCAGCCGTGCTTCCTGTCCTAGGAGTGACTTGGAAGCAATTTATTACCCTCTTGCTACACTGGCTTTGTTCTGAATGCCGCGGGTGCGCTCAGTTATGTCCATGGCGCGACAGCGAGCAGCTTGTTCCACCGCCTTGTTTCCGCCGCGGCAGCGGCTAGGCAATAAGCCCGCTTTGGCAATCAACGGCCTCGAGACTTCGCGTTTTTGCGAGCGCAGTATTTTTCTCGACGCGGAATGGGACAAGCTAAATCCCCGTCCCGAAACGACCACCCTGTCTTCCAGGATGAAAGACGCCGCGCCGAACGCGACCCTGCAGAAAAAAGATGACACTCGCCTCAGACCCATTGTAGACGCTGTGGTACTGGTCTCCGAACCTGCTATGATCGCTATAGCAGTGCCCTGTGATGGCAGTCCGGCTACACTCGTGTTGTGTCGCGGCGGTGACCGACGACAAGGGCCCGGGGCTGGAGCGGGCGTGACGTACACCGGCACACCAGACCACGGCACGATAAAGGAGTGCGAGACCGACCCGCTTGAACCCAACAAAATTATAAAAATTTGGAAGGGGGTGTAGGGGAGGGAAGAGAGGAGGCATTTCTGGGATCTTCCTTCCCTCTCTTTGAATCCCGGACCAAATGAAGTTGTTTATCATCATCATCATCATCGTCATCATCATAATGCCCTATATTACGAGAAGTCGTTGATATCGGCCCGTGCAGGATTCGCCAGCAAGCTACATTCTTGTCATGCGATGACAGGAGGCGAAGCTCACACTAAGGCTAGGGGATGACTAAAAGGTAGCGAAGCTGTACTCGACCTTCGCGACCATCACGAACTCCACGACTGCAGCCAATTTGCTCCTTCTTCGCTGCCGCAACGACCTTTACTTTATCATTGTTGCTGACGAGTGGGAGCTCCCTTCATTTTTTAAAGTGATAATCATTAGACATCACCTTGGAGGGTCTTTGTCGTTGCGAGAAAGTGTTGCCACGATTAGGGCGAACGCTGGATTTGTTTTTTGGTCAACCTTGGCCACTTTCTCTTAGTGAGTATGCTCTTTTTGGTCAATCTTGGGCAATATCCCTTAGTGGGTATGCTCGGAATTCTTTGCCAATACCTTGAAGTGGCTATGCTCGGCATTTTCTTGGCACTTTAACTACGGACACGAAAAATAACGATCTACAAAACAGCTTCGCTGTTAAAAAATTCTCGCAGCTTGCAGTGGTGGTGCAAGGTTGAAGAAATAGCATAGCTGGTGGCGCCTCTTACTTCTCCCGAAACGCGGCTGTTGCACGTCACATGGATTTCCGAACTTGCCGCTTAAAGTTCTCAATGGCTGATAGGCCCGCATAGTTTTGACCGTAGTATTTCACGCCCCTCCCAAACTGGACGGTGCTAGCACGCTCTAGAACACGCGGCAACCGGCTTCGCGAACTGGGCGTCTTTGCTTCCCACTTCAGTTGTGAATGCACGTGAACTGGCAAGGCGAACAGCACGTGAGAGATCACGCCATGAACGCTGGGCAAAGTGTTCTCGAAGGTTAAGGTGGCAGCGGCTATGCGGTCCTACAAGGAGGCTGTATACAAGGCGGCTGTCTCGACAGACAGACAGACAGACAGACAGACAGACAGACAGACAGACAGACAGACAGACAGACAGACAGACAGACATTTTCGCGTATGGGTTGCCCAAGAAAGGCTATCTTCTTAACTAGTTACTGAGTCGCTTGCTTCGTGTTGGTTTCCATTTATCAACACATATTCCGGGATTAGGTACTTCGTACCTGTTTCATCGGTTTCTTCAGCAAGCTGAACCCTTTCGCACAAGAATTTGAGCATTTTGCAGTGCATGAACCACCCATGGCTCATAGTTCAGTGCCCGACTCAAGGCACCGCGTTGATTGCGTACAGGCCGCGTACGTTTCGTGTATATGACGATAATGCCCTGTTCGAGGAGATGCCAGGGCGGCGAGTTCCCACCGCCATTGAGTATCATCCGAGTGTGACGGTCTCCGCAGTTTGATCGGTGGTTGGCGGGGTAAAGATAGAACAGTCACTGAGGTCGCCCTGTATGCACGTAAATGTTCTGCATATTTTCTACAACGAGCGCCCTCTAGGATAGAGCAGGGACACCCGACGGACTAGAAGGTTGAGCCTTACTTTGTTCAACTTTCCATGTGAACCGCCTCACACAATATCAAGCCTTCGGGCAAAGTATGATGGCCCTATTAATGCTACAGGACCTACGTGCATTCTCTCACTGACGAGTCACTTAATCGGCACAGTAAGTCGGAAAGTATTGATATTACTAAACTTGGCTTACCTTTGAATCATTGTAATGGAGCGGGTGCCGTGGCCGCTGTGATTTCAAGGAAGAAGATATATAGAAATTAGTACTAGAAGGTTGAAAACATGCATGCAAAATGACGCAAAAAGGTAGCTTACCTAGATTTGCCCAATAAAGCATCATTCGATCAAGAGCACGCGTGACGATAGTGCGGATCATTACGGGCCGCTGGCCACCGCGCTTCTCTGACCACTTGCTTAAGTTTCTCTCTCTCGTAGTGGGTTCAAGGACACTCACGAGGGCGTCTTGTACGGCTCAATTAACGATTAACCATCTTACGGTAAAGGGGCGCTAGATGTTGAATAACGTTTTAACCAAAAACCGCTGTTTTCGTATTACCTTCAGATTTTATTTGAGAAAAAATGGTGTGGTATTTGTTTAGAAGCCAATAATTAACACAAGGATTTTTTGTTGCCACTTTCTTCAGTTTATTTGCAGCATGCAGCAGTGCGTCAGAAATGGAGAGGACAAATCGCTTGCAGCAGACTGATCAGGCTGTGGGCTGCGGCTGCATTAAACATATTGTGAAGAGCAAAACTAGTCTCACCGGCTCTCTCTTTGCAATAAGAATACACTATCCTTGTGGTTTCTGCCGTACCCGTCCTTCCAAGTTTGTGGCGTAGTGTGCACAATGTTCCCACCAACCAAGATGGCAGCTGCACGCAGGTTCTCCACCGCCATGGAGGTATGGTGCTAATTCTAATGGTAGAAAGAAAACTCGGGAGAGGCGTCGGTGTCCCAAAACCCATTACTAAAAATGGAGTAAAAGTGAAATTATTCTAAGGCGTTCCATAGCAGAGTTACTTAATATAGGAGTTGCGAAACTCCCCATAGGCCCCAGGCATCAAAAAGTGGCCCTACGATTGGTCCACTGCTTTGAACCTTGTTTTACAGTGGCGTCATCTGTTGGTGACAAAATAAACTATACAACTTGCTTCGCCGCTCGACGACCTGGGCGAGCAATGGTATTTGAGTGCCTACGTAAATTGGTTGGGCCAAAGAAGCCAAATGTGTTCAACTATGCAAGTGTTTTAATACATACGAAGCAAAAGTAGTAAAAAGAAATGCGAGCACGGGGTCAACCGTCGCTTGCGCACTGTCGTCTGCTGCGTGTCCTCTTCGGTCTTTTGCCGGCAAAAAAATAAATAAGTCGCTTCGACGGCTTTATGCAAGCTGAAACTGATTATTTAGAGCCGCTTGATCGGCTACTAGATTAGTTCTGGCATACAATGAGCTGTAGGCCAAACGATAACCGCAACTTTAGTACTTCAGTTCGGACCTATGTTGGGCCGGAGTGCAGATGCGCGGACGCAGAAACAATCGCAACCTAAAAACCGGAGTTAAGGTAGCAATAAATAACTTATAAAAGCTCAAAAATAAAGAATTATGCGCTTTGAAACAAAATTTAACGTTAAATTGTCAGTTTGAATAATTACTTTGTATTTTGGATAGTGCATGCGGCGACCGCAGTGGCGCCACGGTACGCTCGATCCAAAGTAGGGGGGGGGTCCAGGTGCGGGCCGTTTTTCAGGCGGAGTTTCGCAACTGCCTACATCGAAGAGCTCTGTTCCATTGACCACGTTGCTCTATTTTGTAGTGCTACGGCCCCTAAATCTGGCTAAATCCCGCTGGCAATTTTTACGGCACTCGGGCAAAGCGATAAATGTGAACTACAATGAATAAGAATGATCGTTCTATTTCGCTATAATGGGAACGGAAACTAGCGGCGGACAAGGCGTGTACGGCTGATTTCCAACACGATTTTGTGGTGTCAGAAGGTTTCTTCGGCGTTCGTGCGACCCGGCGTGCCTTTTGAGCTGCTCTTTGTACAGAAGTAGCGGTGGAGAAGGCAAGGCGCAGCAAAAAAAAAAAAAAAAAAAAGGGAAAGGGTAGTGGCCTCGTGGATATCTTATCATGGCGGGAGCGGCTCCACAAAAATGGACGTGAGGGCTTCTCCTGGCTACTCGTTCCTCCATGCCAAGAAAAAGCACCTCTTTACTCCACGCCCCGCACCTCTTCCGTGGCTGAGATTTTGCCCTTGCAGAATCTAATCGCTCATTTTCTTCAAGGCATTTTCTTGTATGTTCAGAGCGATAATGCCCCGTGGATCTACGAAACACCGGATATTATGGACTGGCGTCAAGGACGCATAACGACACCGCCCAAAGTCGCAGTTTGGCTGGAGATAATGTAAAGGCAGCATCGGGGCCATATCGTATTTTGAATCATGAGCCCGAGGTTGGGGAAGAGACAGCACATGCGCTACCGGACTGTTTGAGAGCATAATCCCGCTTGTGCCGCACTCCCCAATTCCAAGGGCAGCCTTTTACCTCCAGGTGAAACCCAGGAAACGTCTCGTTCCTCCTAGCGTCAATCTGACCTTCAAGCTCAGCCAAGGTCAGGCCAGCGTCTCGTGCGCTTGCTTACTGAAGGTGTCTAATCGCTAGTTTGTTCCGAGGGGGGAGAGGTTGAGAGCGTGATAGGGGGAAAGAGTAAGGCGCGCGCAGTCCCAAAATGCTACAAGAGGGCTCTCGCTGCATTTAAAATAGCTCAATTAGCTCAATAGATAATTTAGTGAATTAGCTACAGCTAGCTAAATAGCTAAAAGCTAATAGCAGAGTTACTAATAGGTAAATTAGGAAGTGTTGCTAATTTAGCTATTTTATAGCGAGATCTGGCTAGGTTTCGCTTCAGCTAGATGCCAAAAATTTAATTAAGCTCAGAGTAACTGTTTTAGATCCTTAGTTTGAAGACTAGCTCCTAATTTAGCTATTGTAGCTTTAGTCGAGCCAAATTTCGGAATCAACCATCTGGTGTGAAAAAAATACTCGTTAAACGTATTCTACACACGATGAAACTGACGATAGGCATTTACTGCTGCCTATTGACTCTACAGGAAGATATAAATCAGACAGAGAGAGAAAGAAGGAAACCGTTGAACACAGCGAAGAGGCAATGCAAAGAAGTCTGCAAAACGGTCTGCCCGTTGCATCACTGGGATTAGAAAATAGCACATGACAACGCTTGAGGACGTACAATAGTACATAACAATGTCTCAGAAACTACAATCAGAAAGCACGGCCGTGGGGCTGAAAATGAATATGAATAACTCTAAAGTAATGAGGAATACACATGCTAAAAATGGACGCCTCAGCTTAGAAAACCAAACGCTAGAAGTAGTTTGGTTTTCTAAGTTTGGTCGTAGAAGTACCTTTTACATATTGTTAGCGCTCACCCCAACCACGAGAGAGAAATCCGGCGCAGAATAGGTATGGGTTGGGAAACGCGTGGCAAGTACTCCCAAATAATCAAAAGCAAGCTACCCCTGTCACTGAAAAGAAATATATACAGCCAGTGCATACTGCCGGTAGCGACACACGGAGAGGACCCTTGATAAGTTAATAAACAACTACTGTCGAATCTGGTTACTACGAACCCCACATTAACGAATTTCTCAAATCTACGGGCATTTAAAGAATCCCCGCCCGAAATCCTATATTTTCAATGTAAAAACATTTAAGAACTACGAGTTTCAATACAGCCTATATTTCAGAATAACGCTCGTAATTTATTTTCCCCGTTATGGTCGAGGGACATCAGTATAACGAATTCAGCTATAACCAACAGCGGCGCAACTCTCGCGTGAAACAGAAACCGCCGATTCTCTGGGTATTCCGCGAGTGATGTAGCAATCATCATCGCCATGTCAAGAGCCAACAGCTAATGCCACCACAAAGCTGTGGTTTAATGTGCAGTAGCTTAGCAGGCCTAGCCGCATTTGCCTTTTTCTCTCTCGTTGTGTTGGGTGTCGGTGACAGCTCGGTCGTTCATCACGCTAATCACGTGTGCGGGCGGGTATTTCTTTATTGTGGGTGATTTTGCCGGCGAAGTTCGTGCGAGATCCAAAAAAGAGTGCAGCTAGCGACAAAGCAAAGAAGAAGCGAAAGCAGTCATCATCTTTAGTGATGATGGCGACGTGAAGGAAGACGACTGGCGTTCACCGAACACAGAAGACGGTGAGATAGTGTCGAACAAGTATGTTTTAGAGCACATGAACATAATCCGCACTTTCATTGCTCGGGGAAATGACGAACACGATGAGGTATTCTGCAAGGTGTAATATGTATACGCATTCCTAATTGGCCGTGCGTGCTGCACGCGCCAGAAGAAAATAACTTATTTCTTCAAATAAAGCAGCTTTAAAGTAAGCGCAACATTTTTATCAGGGAGTTTGCCGGTCGGCACATGCATCTACTGATAAAGTACGTCATTTTAATTTCAAGATTGGAGCACTGGCTTATAACCGCCAGTTTTTCATTGCAACGATATGTCAAAATAATGAACTGTTTTCCGCTGTCCCGCGTAATTAGTTATATCGAGACTTGAGTGTAGAAAGCTAACTTAGGAGTGGTCAACACGCCATGGCGCGAATAATGTTAGGAATAACACTCAGGGACAGGAAACGAGGTACCTGGATCAGACAGCAAAGTAGACTAGAATATATCATAGTTCAAATAAAAAATTTCGCCCACCTCCCCGCGAGGGGAACCCTGTGTAGATGCGACGCATCATGGGGTTCACTTGGTTTTTCCGTTGGATTGATTCTTAAATCGCGTGAAACGTGTCAGGAACGCGTATGATTATTATGTTTTATGATTATTATTATGTTTTATTGGCCAATCTTGGTCAATCTCTCCAAGTGGTATGCTTGGGGCTTCGCTGTCGCAACGACCTTTACTCCATCATTGTTGCTGTAAGTGGGAGCTTCCTTTCTTTTATTGCAAGTGTTAATCATTGCCCCATCATGCGTTGTATCAGTAGCTTCTTGACGTAGTTTGAATGAGTCAAGGATATAAGGCGCGTTCGTAGCATTTTATTCTGTCTCGGTTTTGTGGCGCTGTGGGAAGAGCCCATGTACTCGCGTTCCGCCCACAGGGTCGTGGGATCGAAACGGGCGCCACTAACTATTATTTTTTTTATAGTGTAGGGGGAGGGGTCGACAAGGCGAGTGAATGAGATGCAGTCGCATCTAAAAAAAGGACTTTGGCTAATTTGAGAAACGACAACCGGTGGGCAATTAGGGTAACAGAATGGATACCAAGAGATGGGTATCCAAGAAGGGGAAGGCCAATAACTCGATGGATGGATGAAATACGGAACTTCGGGGGTGAGCTGTGAACTCGAGAAGCGCAGGACAGGAGCGGTTGAAAAGGGAGGGAGTGAGCAGAGAGAGAGAGAGAGCGGGGGGGGGGGGGAGGTCAGTTGGAGAGGCCTTCGTCCTGCAGTAGACCTGAGTAGGCTGATGATCATGGTGACGATGATGATGTCCTACGTTAGTTAATAAAAAACGCCTGAACAAGCTCCACCAATCCCGTTTCACCGTCCAGCATTTCAGTTGCCCTAAATCATAGTTTAGAAAAAATAATAACGGGGGAGGGAACTCTTAGAATTTTGTTTCCTTATTAAAAAAACACTTGAAATTCCACTAGTGGATACACTTGTACTCTCAGCAATGTGATGTGGACACGCCTGTTTTCATAGTGTCCCTTTAAACGGCTCGTCTCGTACGGCTGTAGCACATTGAAGACAGAGGAGACAACAAAACTTTTATTGAGCATTGCTATACGAGGGGTGGCATCTTCCAGAAGTTTTACGCTGTTGTCTTCTCACGTTCTGCCCGTCTCCGTCAGCATGACCTGGTGTGCGAAATGTGCTCTCGCATCGCCTTCTGTATTTTTTCAATGCCAAACACATCGCCCGCTTTTCAATGGTAGTGAGTGCGACGCCTGTGAGTGGGACCATCTCAAACAAGCAGCGCGAAAGAGACGGGGCATAAGAAGGATGCACGATGATTTCAGCGCTGTGTCGTCGTGCATCCTTATGTCCCGTCTGTTTCGATATGGTCACAATGAACCAGCTATACCAACTTGCCATCCTTCTGTGAGTGGGACGCCTGTTTCCGCCACGTGCCGTAAGGTGGAGCCCCAGGCTTAACCGGGATCACCCGAACATAACTGAATTCGAGGGCGGCTTGTGTCCTGGTTGACAAGGCAGCAGATGTTCGAAATTGTCGAAGTAGCGGTCCTCTGGCCAGCGATAGAAAACTGCGCCGCGGCGGAGCACGCTTTGCCAATGTTGCCGCTTTCCACCACGCGTCGCCCCGATATTAGCCGGACACGTGAATAAAGCACTAGAAAGGCTGGCTAGCAATTGGGGGAGAGTGGCAGGAGTAGAAGTAAAGGGCTTGGTTAGGCCTTTCGGGGCTGATGCGTTTGGCATCGAAAAAATACAGGAGGAGGTCACTCTGGACAGCTCAGTTTCCCACTGCTTAAGGTTGGGGTTAGGGAAAGGGGGTGGCAAGTCCCGGTGTTAAGTACACTGCCAGACTACGTGGTACAGGGAGCATGATTTGCACAGAACTTTCATTGAGGTGGATGCTGATCGAGGAGCTGTCTACGGAGTTGCACCGGGTGAGGGAACGTGTTTGTTCGAACTAAGCGACGTGTTGAGCCTTGTTTTCACACTGAATAGCCGCTGTGGTTGGGATAGTTTCTACGTTCTAGATATTCTAGATTCTAGATGTTGCAGCCGTGGCTGTAGCGGAGAGGGAGCTTCGCGTATCTGGGCTGCCGCAACATCCGCTGACTGTGCCACTCGCTTGGAAGGTTATTTGCGCTTCGAAACTTTGCTGTTTAGAAAGCGACACAGAAGAACAAAGGAAAGCAGCAAACTTTGCTTTTTCGAAAGCGACACAGAAGAACAAACTAATGGAAGCTGCGGAACCTTATTGTTTGTATAGCGACACAGAAGAACAAATGAAAGCTGCGAAACTTTACTGTTTCTAAAGCGACACAGAAGAACAAAGGAAAGTTCTCCATAACGACGAGGCGGAGGCTAGGTTGGGCACAGCGTTCACTCACGTCGTGTTGATGGAAATTCTAAGGTGAGGAAGTGAGTGTATCGGACAGCAGCATCGCGTTCTTCATAACCTCTTAGCTTTTCGCCAAATACTATTTTGGCGGTGGCGCAGTGGCTAACTTGGTGGCTGCTGAACCCGAGGACGTGTGTTCGATCGCGGTCGTGAAGGTGGCTGCTTTTCAGAAGGAGGTGAAAAGCGAAAATGCCCCCGTTTATCGAGATTTTTGCGCGTGTTAAGATCCCCAGGTGGTCGAAATTTTTCCGGAGCCCTCCACTATGGCGGGCTTCATGGCCGGGTGACGCTACGGCCGCGCCAAATTGTAACACGAGTAACCGGGATTACGTTTGCTCTGTTTTTAGTACCTGCGCTGTTGCGACTGGATTAAACAGGCGGCGGTTTCTGCTCATCGTGAATGTGCACTCTTTTCGCTATATTGTCTTTTTCTCCTGATATCTTTTTATTTAATTCTCTCTCTGTTTACACCCCTCCCCTGCCCGAAATTTATCCTAAATTGTATGGGGGGGGGGGGGGGGGGTTGCAAAAAAGGCGAAGATGGTGGCAGACGAGACAGGGCCCGTCTCGTCTGCCACCGCCTTTGCTTTTTAGTGCTACCCCCCCCCCCCTCCATTCAGTATGGGCCAACTAGCCCAACAGCACGTTTTATTGAATTATCCTAACGTCTCCACTCTATCTCCCTTCAGAGCATGGGCCGACAAGTACAGGAGTTATGGGCTCCTGAACGCCGTGATTTAATTACCCAATCTGAGAAGTACACTAAGTCGTCAACTCGCAACGAGATGACATCTACTTGCATCATTCGTGGATGAAGGAGATCGGTCCTCACCTGCTGCCGTAGTAGGGGCCGGGCCTTCCGTACTTGGGCGGCATGGGCGGCATTGGGGGTGGCGGTGGCCCGAAGCCCATCTGAGGCATCGGAGCGAAGGCCATGGGTGGCGGCTGCTGGACGAACTGCTGCGGCACAAACTGCTGCGGTGGGAACGGCTGGGGAGGTCCTAGCATACCCGACATGCTCGGCTGTGCCATGATCTGCTGCGGTGGTAACTGCTGGGGTGGCTGTAGCATGCCCGTCGTACTCCCGCTGCAATGCGAATGAACCCCCGGTGATGTCGCGCTGAGAGAGTGCATGGCCGTGGACTGTGCGTTCGCATTCGGACGTGCTATATCTGCCAACATACGACACATGTGGCCCCGGTCAGCATAGCGACAATCTTTGAGCAAGGAAGCTAACAGCCAGCCCCTTTCCGTGCAGTTTTCCGGCACTTTGGCCCGCACAACCGAGCGAACGAAGAGGACACCGAAGACAGACGAGACAGAGCGAGCGGGAAAGCGGAGGATGAATGTACGATGAAAGTGTTAGCGGTAACTTTAACTACCCCAGCAATAAAAGCAAATCGTCGCTTGAAAGGCAATTTGATCAGTGCATACTACAGTCCTACCTGTCTTCGTCGTGGATATGCTTCGTACCATTTCAGCATGTATTTGACTAGAACTAGTAAGCATGAGGGTAATGATAAATACATAAAGTTATAAAGTCGCTTGTATACAGGTTGCATGCAAATGTTTTGAAGACGCCAACGAAAAAGCGGCGGTTTGTTGCGTTTTTCAGGTGCTGGTTGTTTTTGCCTTAAAAGGCTCTGTACACTCGCCGGGTCACTCTCCCGGTTTCTTGAAGCGTCGCAACCCTCCTCACACATATGGCATGGCGACAAGCTCATGAATAATCCCATGGAGCCGTCCGCTAGATCGGAGCTATACAGTTTGCCTTAAGCTATAGCAGTCGCAGCTGTTTCAGACAAGACACGGCCCTGCCACGTCGGAGCAGCTGCGCTTTACTCCATTTACGCAACTGCCCGGATCATCTGCGGCTGACGAAGCAACTGCATACTCGGGTACAACTTAAGAAGGGCAACGGAAGTTGTCGCTGTGCCTCATCACCGCAGCCGGATGTTACTCGGCGCGGCGCAAGTATTGCATGACTGGGATTATTTTGAACATTGCACGAGCCGGTTCCGTGACTTTTTGAACTTAATGTGCTTATGAACTGCTGCAGCGATGATAAACTAACTACGTTAGAAAAGGCAGACGATATCACGCATTCATAGCCATCTGCTTTCAAAACGCGCATGCCCGTTGATATGCAGGTCCATCGCCTAGGCCGAATGATACCGTACATGAGCTACTGCCGTTCTTAACTTGTTCCCGAATATAGCTCTCCTGATCAGGGTGGCTGATTGGGGGACTTGGCTGTCTTGCTCTGTGGGGAAGAGCGCGCCATCATTTCTTTACTGAAAACACACTACCCTAAACACACACAGATTCTGGTCACCGCGTGTTGAAACTAGCCACGCTACGACGGTCGAACCACAGAATCAAATTAACAGCGCACCGCTGTCTCCACCCGGCACGGGCCGTAACTTAACACTAAAAAAGTTCTTCGTTTTGTTAGCACGAGGTCGCGGGTTCGATTCCCGACAGCGGCGGCCGTTTTTCTGATGGAGGCGAAAAGCAAAAATGCCCGTTTGTTCGAGATTTCGGCGCACGTTAAAGATCTCCAGGTGGTCAAAATTAATCTGGAGCCCTCCACTACGGCGTGCCTCATCGCGTGCGTTGCGTCGGTGCGTTAAAACCTACAATCAATCAATCAATCAATCAATCAATCAATCAATCAATCAATCAATCAATCAATCAATCAATCAATCAATCAATCAATCAATCAATCAATCAATCAATCAATCAATTCTTCGTTTTGTTGTGATAAAATGCGGTGCTTGGGGTGTGGTCTAGAGTTCTGCTTGGACTTTGGCTCCAGGTGGATACCGTCCTGATTCCCGATTCTGTGCCACTTGTTAGGGCGTATGACTGCCACACGGCTTCAGGTGGTCGCTTGATACGTTTATGTGGCACTAAATTGCGCACAATAGGATTCAGGCACAATATCTGTGCGGTGCGAGACCTGTAGCACCTATAATATATAGATTTAGGGGTGGGGGGGAGGGGGTGGGGGGGCGGGTCTGACAATGGGAAAACCAAGCTCGCAATAAACAATGTTGTTACTATGCATACTTCAGTACTAGTTTCCAAGTATTTTAAAAGAAAAAGTGAATGCGGGTGTCATTTCACAAGTTTCGTTCAATCTCACGAGCAAAAGGAACGAAATAAGCAGACATTTACGCTGAATACCAGATAGTTCTGCTTAGTGAACCGGATCCCAATGTTGACGGCACGAACCATTATGTTGTATAGAAACACGGCCATCATCGAAATTTCCAGGCGAAATCAAATTATCTTCACTGGATGCGTCTCGACGTCATGTTGCAACAAAAGGTTAGGGAGAGTTTAACAGATCGCCTTCAGCCTTGGGGGCCTAATAAGAACCTATAGAGGCATGTTGAAGGGTTTATTGTGAAAGAATATTGTACTACGTACCTCCTACTCTTGGATACATTCACCCGCGTCTGGGAGGTGATGTCCACGTGGATTCTGCATGCGGGTGAACAAAAAAAAAAAGGACTGTCAGCACATTGTGATTTTGACAGAGGTAGAAGCACGGAACTAACAAGTAATTATTTAAACGACGTTTAGCACCATAGGGTAAACCGCCATATCTCGTTCAATATTTTTCGAGTTGCTACATCGTGGGAAAGCAAGGTAACAGTGGAAAATGGTGGTTTCAACGGCGTAGTCACAGTCGATGAGAGAGAAAAAAGCAAATATATCATGAAAGTTTTGTCTGAATAGGGAGTATAGTCAAAAGGTCGTTTGCACACTAACGATGGCTAAAAGCAAGCCAAGCCTTGAAGTCTTCTACGCATGCAGGGAGTCCGAAAATGTAGAAATACAGGCTTGCATATTTCAGCGGATCGAAAGCACAATTAGATGAATGGTAGTAGATTGTAGTCCGATAGACAATTCACACCTTGCTTCGTTAATAAATGCCGGGGCTTAAATCAGATGCGACACAAACCCGACTGAAGAAATGAGACATGTAAGTAATAGAGGGAAACTGCGGCGCCATGTTGCGTTAGGTCAAAAATACGCGTTCCCATTTCTTGACGTGTTATCTATTAAAACGCTTCTAAAGAGCAGGGTGGCTAGGCCTCTACGACGAGCACTTTCCATCGTCTCCCCCCCCCAGGGATAGTATTCACTGAAAAATTTCTTCGCTTGACAACACTGGAAACGGCCACACACATGGCCAAAGTACTAAGCACTATAGCCAAAGCGCCACGGACATGGTGCTCTTGTGCGACTTCGCCCGCACGCCGCAGAACAAGAAAGCACCGGCGCTCGTCGTCGGCTCCAGCTTCAACAAGATTCTCCACGGTGGTGTCAACAGAGATGTTATTAATCGCACTCACATTGCAGTCGAGGCATTACTTTGCGTTCGGTGGGTTAAAGTTTGTAACGACCAACACACATCGCGTGCTTAGCACGGACAAGTACCGCCAGCCCGCGGAGCCCGACGTAACCAGTGACGACGCACTCACATGGTTGCCAGCATGCGTTCCTCGCCAGTAACTACCTCACCGACGTCCTATCACGCTACCGTCCTACCCGCCAAACGTACACCCCCGCCCCACCCAACCCTCCATGTACAAAAATTAACAATTTGGCTCCGACTAAAAGCCAGCCCATTATATAACGCCCCTATCCTCTACCACATCTGCTTCTCACGCCTTGCTTAAAACTGCCCAGAATTTCAAACCCCTGCCACCACTGCCTACACTGTCTTCCTGTGCCCTCCACCACCCGTTCCTATTGGTTGTCTTCACTGGCGTGGAACGCATGCCAACCACCATGTGTGTCGCTTCGCAACGGGAACGCGCGGGCTCGAGCGTGGCGGCGCATGCATGAGGACGTCCCAGTGAGCTCAAAAGCATTACCTCGACGTTAACTACTGTTTCGCGCAGTATCCTACAGCCTACCTGTCGCAAGACACGAGAGAAGCCGTCGTCACAGACTAGCTAATTGCCAGCTGCCGTATTTCGGTATCGGCGACTGATTTCTCACCTGTCGGCGAGCGCTTTCACTTTCGGCTGATTGTCGAAAGATGTCGCTAGTCTCCCGGCTAATAATGCGCGCACCAACGTTAGCGCGCACTCCTACGCTGCCGTCGTATCTCAACCGGCGTGCGCGTGAGCATTCACAAATTTGTAGCGTGAGTATAGACACTATAGCGTGAGCTACACTGGCAGAGGTTGAGCAGTTTCGCGTGGCTCCTGGAGAGCCGTGCTGCGCATGCGCGAGGAGCAGTGACGTCACACGGCGCACAGAAGGTTTCTTGCGGCCCGGCATCTCTCACATACCACCCGCGCCTATCCTCTTCGCCGACCTCCTTCACCGACGTGGCGGCCCGGTCCACTTGATGATCATGCGAGGGGTGACCGGGTGTGGAACCGGTGGCTCGTGCGTCGCAGCGACCAGGCGCCTGCTCTGTTAGCTTTGATTTTTGCATGTACTTTTTCCGGCTCAAAAAGCTCATTCGTTCTATCCCAAACTCTACTTTCAACTTTCAACCAATTCTGTTTTCTCTCTTTCTGAGTACAAATCGCTAGGTTCATAATTTTACGGTGTTTTAAGCGGGCGCATTACCCTTCATCACGCCCGATTCCTGGCCAATCCCCCACGCGGGTATGTGCGAAGTCACCAGGAACAACGACAACAACAGCAACACCGGCGTGCGCCTGTGGCACCGGCAAGATGCCCTTCGTTCATGCTCCGACTATATCAACGTCTCTCACTTATGGAAGCCTAAATTCTGCGAATCTCGTAAATGTGAGGTCGCAATCACAAAATTTCGTTGCAGAATCCCCCCTTTAAATTTTTATCTACACAAAGCTGGTCAGGCGTTATCTCCTCAATGCCCTTTCTGCAAGGCCCCTGAAACAATAGAACACTTTCTTTTAAATTGCCGCAGCTTTTCCTCGATGCGACGCACGCACCTTGAATACACGTTTAATAGGCTTAATCTCCCTTTATCTTTAACCGTTATTCTTTCCCTGGGTGCTTCCGTCATAGGATATTGCCACAGAGATGTTGTGATCGCCTTTCATTCCTTTGTTCGCGGCGACAAGCCGGATGCCCTGCTAGATAGCTATGCCTTCATTCGCAAGTTTTTTTCCTGACAATCCTGTTCTATCCAAAGATTTCTTTTTCTACTCTGAATGTTTTTTTCTTTTTTCTCGTACTTCTTTTTTCTCTCTAAATTAAACCGGGTCACAGCATAATTATTACAGGCAGCTTCTTGGCCAATCCTCCGCGTGGGTACGCGCCATGAAATAAGGAACCAACCAACCAACCAACCAGCTTAGCTCTAGCTGGGGCGATTGGTGATGCTGCGCCGGAGACGCTTGATAAATATACATGTGTAACATAATGCGTATACAGTGTGTGTGCTATTGAAGCGGCACTAAGCATGATAACCAAACTAATCCTAGACAACCAGGAAAGCTAAGAATAACCAGCTGAACCTTTGCTCACGCTACGTATATTCTGGCATAACCGAGCTAAGCAACTGCTAACTTTACTCCGGAAGCATTGTTTGGCTTTTGTACTGAACGATTCTGCCTTGGGCTATGTGCGGGCGCACATTAGTTGATCTCCGGGTTCGCACAGAACTGCGCCACAGCGTAGGCATTTCATGCGACGTGCTGCATCCTTTCGCCACCGCGGATCCGTTTTCCAGTGGCGATGCAGAGTTCTCTAGGACAAGTAGAGCATCACCGCACACTGTCACTGCAATTATTTCATATCTATTGACCCTGACGCCACGGACGAGAATCGGGGGTTAACGGCGCACACAACGGACGCCGGGGACGTTTTTTTCGCGAGATGCGGGCGCATGCGCAGACACGGTGAGCATGGTCATGACGGTTTACAGTGCTGCCAAGGGAACAAATCGGCCGCTTACTTTGATGTGAATGCCATCTATTCCTTCATGTCTGCGTCACTCGCACCACTGCTTGAATGCAATAGCGTTCCTTATTAGCTCGGTATTTAGTTAATACCTTTTTATATATTTAATTATTTATTTATTCCCCCGAAGGGTTAATTAACCCGCCGAGTTAATAGACATCACCGAGGGGAGTGGCTAGGAAGAAGAGTAAAAAAGACAACAAAAACCCAACAAAAAAAGAATACAAAACTACCATAATGCTTGTACAGCCAGGGCGCTTCTGGCCATACAACTTTAGCTATTGCATTCTAGGAAAGGTTAAGGTTTTGAACGGTGTAGTAACTTTCCTCCTAGCTCCCACAAATAATTGATCACAATAAACGACTGCTTTGCCTAAGGTAGCTAAAAAAACACAAATGTGCGTTCATCTCGCAGGCCGAGTTCCCTTGGCGTAAGAAGTACTTCAGGCTTTACGATTAAAGATTCAGTACATTTCAATTGCTTATTAACTGACTAACTTTGGTAACTGTTCCTGCTATGATTAAGCCCTACTTCTTTGGACAAGCGTACCGGTCGTACCCGCATATGCACCTTACAGCTCCAATGAAGCGAAGTCAACTAGGCGTCGTAAGCCACAATAAGGATCGCATGTGCACTAGCTTGAGGCTATCTTGACTTCATGGACCTCACTGATTAGCAACAGAAGGCCACATGGTTACCGGATTGATTTTTCTGCTAAGAAATGCGAGTAAACACATCCAGAGTTGGTGAAAACAAGGCCTGGGGGCTTTAACTTCACACTGCAAAAGAGATAACGCAAGGTTCGCAGATCTCTGGAGTTTCCCGTTGAGCGCCCACGTTTATTAATCACAGACCTAAGTTTCAAGCTTTTAACAGCCAGTTTTGAATGAATGGTAACAGGTGACGGGCTGCGTCTGATCTCACGGCCGTCGTGGGTATTATCTCCGGGAAATTCTCAGGGCAGTTTGCATAAAAGCTGGCTGGCCAAAAATTCCCTGAATAGTATTACCTCCCAACGTAACCTAGCATGTAACCTCACGGAAGCTAACCACCCATAACCTAACCAATTAAGCCCAAACTATTATACCCTACCGAACGTATCAGAACCTACAGACGAAACGTTTTTGCACCCTTTCTGTCCAAAATGGGTGTAGTATAGGTGGGAAAAGGGTGTTGGGAGGCCATTAAACCCCTTCTCTTGAATCTCAACACCCTTACTTGTAGCTCTGCACCAATTTTGTGTGGAAAAAAGGGTGTTGACCAACCCCCTTGGTTTTTGGTAGGGTGTTGAAAGGGTGTAGAAAAGGTGCTCAGCTGTTGATTGATTAAGGCCATGCATGCGTGTATAATTGCACTAAGTACAAGACATCCACTCATACCTCCCTCCTCACCTCATAAGAAATGTTCAAAACCAAAAACAGTTCTTCGTCTGCAATGCTCGCACGTTTACATATACGGTGCGCCTTATGGCCCAAGTTTAGCTTTGGCACGTAAACGTCAATTTGAACTTTTAAAATTAAAATACTATATATGCGCACTAAACTATTTAACACTTATTGCCTAAAAAGGTGTTGCATTACTGAACTAATGGTCTTGGAAAGTCATTACGTCCTTTTTCTTGGTTTGCAACACCCTAAGTTTTCGCTTTGCACTCTCTTTGTTTGGCGAAAAGCGTGTTGACCGAGTGAAAAACCCCTGGTTTTCTGTAGGGTGTTGAAACGGTGTGAAATAGGTGTCCAGTTGCAATAGAAAGTTAACAGCGGAGGTGAGGGTCGACATAGCTTCTTCCAGTGTTGCTATTTTTTGCTAGGTTTTGCTAAGCTTTCCTACTTTTTGTTACTTTTTGCGATGTTCTTGCTAGGCTAGGCTAAGTGCTGAGGGGTGAGGACAAGTTTAGCCAGATTTGACGAGGCTGTTCCAGTGTGTCCCCCACACTGAAAGCGTATCCAAGGGGAAAATAAGCTAGGTCGACCCCCAGCCCCGCTGTTTCTCTTGCCATGCACCACTAATGCAAGCTGCGCACATATGTCTTGCGTTTTAGTATCCCAAAAAGACTAGTACCTGTGAAATCATATAGTAAGAGGTGCATATACCCATACGCCGCTTGTGCTCATACTAGAACAGGCTCGCAAGCAGGCTTCACTGTTATACAGCCATACCTGCGGTGGTGCACCCTTTACAGGTGGCGCAGTTCCTTTTCTTGGTGTTTTTTTCTTTGCTAACGGCACCGGACCCAGCTCAAGTTTAAACAGCTCCGCTGGTAATAAATTACGCCAATTCATATATATTGTTTTGGCACAAAACATGCCCCTCTTGTAGGAAATGTTCACTTCACCCGTAGAAACAAGTGTAAAATACCTCCAAAATTGGAAGTATTTTACACCCTTTTTCATAGTTGGCGAACTTTCCACTATTGTTTTTTTACTTTCCAACCCCTAGTGTGTAACTACACACCCTTGGGGGAAAAAAGGGTGCTGAAATAATGAACAACCATCTTGCTGGGAGTGCAAATGTGTAGAATAGGTGTTTGGTATTTCATGAATTTTTATTGCCTATGGAACATAATAAGCATCTCACGATGAAAACGTTTTTGCAAATCCGCATGCTGACTGATATATGGTCACATTAAAATGCCTCATTCGAAAATTAGCACTAAAATATCTGATTTTTGCGACACGTCCACCGACTCTATCAGAGGACTTTCCTCTTTGCTGTCTATACAAGCAAGAAGGACAATTGTGCTTCTAAGTCTGTGCTCGCTCTCCCTATACATCCCGTTGGTTTTCATGCTGAATTCATTTGTGGTCTAATTGTGACTCGTACGTGTTCAATGCGTCCGTACGTCATGCTGCGCGCTCGAACGATTCCGCATTGTATGCGTAGGTGCGCTGCCTACACCCTCATTTTAGGCTTTTAAGGAACCTTACACTATTAGTTTAGGGTTTTCACGAGCACACCCGTTTTTCTCCTTACACCCTTTTGTAGCCAAAACAAGTTTTAATGGTGCGCGCCATGGGACAAAATGTTTACATTCGTTTCGGCCAAAAGGGCTGTAAAGAAGTTTAGTGTGCACAAAAATCAACCCAATTTCCAACGAAACTAACATAAGCCATCCCAACGACACAGAACACAGCCAATGTTAAACATATTTCAACCCAATATAGACGTCCTGTAATAGCCAGAATACAAAAAAAAACATTAACAAAATCACAATGAGTGAAAACTTCAAAGATTTCGAAAGTAAAAAAAAACACTACCGTCCTGCCTTACTGGAACCTGAGAATTCTCGTTTCAAAGCAGGTGCAACCCTACAGCTCCACAGGAGCAGCTAAGGGAACGTGTTTCCGGGGAATATTTGTCCCAGAGAATCTGCGGGTGGCGTGCTTAGCCAATCAGAGGCGACCGCCGTGACGAGTTTCTGACGGTAATTACCGCGGTTGCCGTGATAATACACACTACCTAGATGAAGGCATCAGCCAGCCGCCACTGTTCGGATATTATATGTCGATACCAATTTTGCAAAGAATTGCTGGCGTGCCTGTCACGTGGGTATACTTTAAACGTACGGAATTTATCCTGTCATTGTATCTTTAAAGGTGGAAGCACGCCATACATTAAATGGAGCCGGCCAGCCGCGTTGTGTCCCACTCACCGGGAGCCACTCATGATGAGGCCAAGATGGACGCGATGGAAGCGTTGTTCCCTCGCAGTATTCCCTTCGCTGAAGCCTTCGTTGCCGACCGGGACAAGAAGCCCTGACCGCGCCCCGCCGCCCCGCTGGCCTGGCCACTGGCTTCTTTCTCGTCCGCCGCGAGGTGATGGCAGCACCGGGCCGTTACGGCACTTCGCAAAGAGGCCACGGTGATGATAGTTGTTGATGCTTTCACGAAACGTGAAGCACACCTACAAAGGGGGATTGGCGTTGACTTCAGTTCCAAATATTTTACTCTTCGCATCCGAAAGATGCGCAGTACAGTTGAGCTCAGGTCCATTTTGTTTGAGGCGTTAAGTAGTGAGCGTCACAGGGTACCGTGAAGTCGTAAGCCTCGAAAGTGTGCATATGATGTTGAAGCTGAGTTAAAGAAAACCTCTGATCGACTTCTGGGTATGTAGGTACCATGAAATGCTTGGCAGCTCATGACCGAAATTTGAGCTCCCTTTATTGTAGTTGCCGTGATTATCTACCATGACGATATTTCTAGTGTAATCTTTGAAAGCAGGGGTATTGTTGCGTCTTTATAATCGGCTTGTGGAGTTCTCGCCGTGACTCGCTCTGTTTGGTAATGCTAGATACTCCAGGTGCTGCATACGGTTGACTGAAATTAAATATGCATGAGTTCATCAATAATAGAGTGATAAAGAGAAGCGCCCGACTGACTGACTCTCTCACTGACCGACTGACTGACTGATTCATGAACACCCAACCAAAAGTGCTACACCTAGTGATTTGCTATTTCGGGAGTACATTCGTGCCATGACGTAGGGGCTCACTAAGGAGAGATTTTCCGAAAATGTAATCCTAAGAAAAGAAAAAGGGGAAATTGTCTTTTCGTACGTTCATAATTATGTCGCTCACCCTTTCACATTTCGAAGTTCTTTTTGCTGATATGTGGAGCCTTTAAGAATATCTAAAAAATAGTTTTACGGCTTCGCACTAACCAACCCTTTTCGGGTGATTCTGGATTTCGTAACAGAATGGGTTTTCTTAAAGTTTCTCCAATAAATGTTCCACTGATGAATTTATTCAACTGGTTTTGCTAATAATTGCGACAATACAAATAAACGAAAGCAATTTTATGTTTTTCGTACTGCGGCGCCGGTAAAAGGGACAGAACTATTTCTTCATATACCCTGCCTGACAAGTAGAAAAGGCCTAACAGTCGATATCAACGCCTAGCCAAACTGCGCACTCAAACGGCTTTAAATTTCATAAGCACTTTCTCATTATAGTGTACGAGCTGAATATTGCTGATTTTTTTTAAAGTACACCCGGTAGAGAAGGAAGAGCGGTGAAATAGTTTTTCATATTTCTATTTTTTATTGCAGGTTGCTTCACATATTGTACGGCAAAGTCGTTGATATAGGTAACTTATGAAGGTATGTAAACACGGTTTCAGAAGATTGTTTTATAACACTCCCCTAGTAGGTACAATAAATTTTCTGAGAAAAATGACGTGTTTTAATAAATCACACAATAACTAATCAGGCCGTTGGTATATCCAATTTCTTTTTCCTTGCAAATGCTGCCCATAGAATTGTCCAAAAATCAACTTACAGGATTTTGTCCTAAAGCGCGTATAAAGATGCATTCGGGGTTTCTTAACTTACACTACCCTGGACGTGGAATTCAGTTCAATTTTACCGCGTTCGAATAGCTCACGCCATCTGGTGACAGTTTCTGCAACCACGCGCCTCCGCTAACTACCCCATGTTATTTATCATAAATGTTTGACTGACGAGCACCCTTCCTACCTACGGAGAAAGCAGTTCGCATGCGTAAGTAGTCGTTTTCGAGCACCATCTTGGTACATTTTGTTTCGAGAGAGTTCCATAAAAGACGAGTTAGATTCTTTTCCCATTACCACTCATTTCCGATAGGAGCCCAAGTATTTACAGCAAGCGGGAGTTCCCAATAGCGTAACACTTCACAGTGAAATACCTAATTTTAACAAGAAATACCTGAACACGTGCGATGCCCATTAGTGTCATTATAATTGTGGCCCACCCACGCATCGATGGGTACTACTGCTATTCAATAATTAATGATGCCACGAATGATGCATTTAATTATGAAGTCGAAACATAGAAGCACGCTTTAAAACATTATGGAAGTAACGATGCCCCAACAACACATTTAACAAAGATCGAAAATAGATTAGGCGTCCTCGGAGTAAGCGCATGCTGCTATTCGTTGGTTTTAGAGGACAGAAAAAGTTACAGACGAAAACGCACGAATGAAGCCCTCTGGTATTCTATAAAGCTAATTTTTATTTTTTTACGGGGAAGTTGATTAGCCAGTGTTCACCATGATAACAATGGCGTGACTGGACACTCTACACTCCTATTCTAAAAGCTTCGGGTCCCAATAGAGGCAGCAAGCGTGAAAAGCGACAGGAGAAGCCTGGGCACGCGGTGGCTAAGGAAGACTAGAAGGCTGACGATGAAATATGGAAAGATAAGCGGAGAATCAAAGACAGCAAGGGTAACCAAGAACGAAGCCAGGCAGATAGAAACAAATATGGGGAAAGAAAAAAATTGAAGCTAAAACGCTGTTAGAGATGTACAGGGCAGGAAAATTGGACATTTGAAATGAAAATTTCTATGATAATTTCAAGGGCAAGTGCTTTGCTTTTTAAGGCTAGAGCAGGTTGCTTGAAAATAAGAGCTTTGTGTGGAAGTATACACAACATAGGCGGCACAGAAAGTGTGCCCCAAGACCGGCCCGTCTATGGCCGCTTTCTGGCATGTCCGGCCAGCATCCAGGTTCTGGAAGCCACTGATCATGCGTTGAACGGCCAACATTTGGCAACCAGCGCTTCGGTATTTTTCCGTCCGCCCGTGTCCGGACGCACAACGGCAGCTAACCGGCTGCCAGAATATTCAGTTCTCTTACGGCTGCCGATGTTGAGAAAGAAGAACGGCCGAAGTACGGCCTTAGGGCATCCGTTTTTTTCTTCGGGAAGCGGTAATCGGCCGAAGCACGGCAAGCGAACCGGGCACAGATATGCGTATTCTTGCGGCAGTTGGTGTTCGAAAGGAGACGGGCAGGAGCGCGGCTGCCGTGCATTCGTTGTTTCAACGGTGAACCGCGCGTCCAGAGGTGGAATATTCGTTTTCTTCGGGCAACCAGTGTTATGAAGGATACCGGCCGACGTACGACCCCAGAATATGCGTTTTTCATTCGGGTAGCTTTCCTCGGCCGCATTACGGCAAGCGAATGGCCACAGAATATTTGGCAACCGGTGTTCAAGAGGAGACCGGCCTACGTAAGGTATCTGGTTATACGTCATTTTTTCGGCAAACGGCATACAGCCGAAGAAAGGCACGCGCCTGGACGGCGAGAAGTCATGCACAGACGTGTTTGGAAGGAGACCAACCGGTTTTTTCCTGGGGGGAGAAAAAGCCGTTAGGGAGCCGAACGACGGGGACGCGTTTTTCATCCGCTCCGTGTATCTACGTTTTAAATGAACGAACATCGTTTGTCAAACAGTAATGAGTGTTCTCGGTGAACGGGCAAGGTGCAAGGACTCACTGCACATTAGCAGGGAACCTTTTAGGCTATCGAAATGTCATTTATTGCCACGAGAAGACTGTGCCACACCGACGGGTGAGCTAAGCCTCGCCAGTCATCGTCGCTACCACGCCTCTGCTGCCGGCTTCGTCGACGCATCAGCTCGGGGCTATTCGCCGCCTCTAGAAATGGAGAGCATCGGAGACATCGAGCCGGCAGAGATGTCCGATCCGAGATGGAGATGGTTCACCAAAATAACTGGCCTTCAAGGGCGTCGAACAAGCGGCCACCATGCAGGAGATAAACCGCCACCATGTCAAGGACTCCCCACCAAAGAAAGGCAAGTGCGAGCAAAAGCGCAAGTTATTCTGCTTACAATTAAACTGCGACAAGCAATGTTGCACTATGTTGTTGGTGATAAACGTAGAAGAGACTCGCTCATGCATTGGTAGGATCAACTTCATGCCCTGCACTATGTTACTTCATGGGATTTTACGACTGCTCTATTTAGAAAAAAAAATTATTTTAAATTTGCAATAACAACAGAGCCTTGTCACTGACGAAGCCTAGCTGTTAATTTAGTTCCGATGTTTGAAGGTGAGCTTAGCTACTCTTGGGATATGACTCATTTGGTTAAATATAATCGCCAGCATCCTAGCAAACACGAATTTTGTCAGGATTTTCTTGCTCAACGCAGATTGTTGAGTTCACGCACTATTTGGCTCTTGCAATAGATAAGCATAAAGTGGTTGACTGAATGTGCTTGGACTGCAAAAAAGCAAATGATGGTGTTCCATATCAGCTTCTGCGAAGTACATTTCATCCTATGAACTGAATGAATCGGTTTTTGCATTGTTATTACTATTGGCCCTATAGCTTTGTTCAAAAGTACTGTGTAGTTTACCGGACTATAGCGAATGAACGTGATTCCGTATTCCTGCAGCTTTATTCGAATTTAATACCATCCTGGTGTGCTGATTCAGAAAAGTTTTTCGATGTTAAACAGTGTGTTAACGGCACCTTTACATAAAAACCTTCATTCCAATTGAATACGTATACCGTAAATTATGCTGCTGTGACAACGGCCGAGGAATATAAATACCTAGGAGTTTATTTAGGGAGTGGTTAGAGGTTAAATAGGCAGGTTCACACCATAAAAGTTACGGCTGCATATGTTTTTGGCTTTCTGAAACTAAATTTCAGTGAACCTCCATCTAACTGAAAAGAACAACCGTATTTCACTCATGTGCGCTCAATCTTGGAGTACGCATGTGTTTCGTGGATCCCTACACCAAAGAGATGGTTGATACGCTCGAAAACATACAGGAATATGTCAGTGCGATTCGTATTAGGTAATTGGCACGCTCAACTTAGCATGAGAGAAAGTAAAAGTAAACTGAAATGGCAGGACGTGAAAGATCACAGACGAAACCACAGGTTGAACTTTTTTCGTAATATCTATCATTCGAAAACTGGAGTAGGAGGGGAGAAGTATGTCCAAACACCATTCTACATATCGCAAAGTGGGACCGCTAGCTTAAAGCAAATTATTAACTTTCCTTTAAAGGTGACGCCTTGCGCGATTCATTTTATTTTACATCAATACTGCAGTGTAATTATCTTCCACGTATGATTGCATTAACTGTTTATATTGACGATTTTCAGCGCGCTTTATAGAATTATTTTGTTATTTTGTCTCATATTTATTGCTTAGTGTTATGTATCTTCCTTATGTAGTGCATACAAAGGCAAGCAGGCATCAAATAAATAAATAAATAAATAAATAAATAAATAAATAAACTTCCAGAGGCGCAAGTTTGCCTCCGACCGGTTGAGAACCCTACGCATTCAACCTTGACCAATAAAATATTATTGCCCTATTCGTTGCCGTATGCAAGGTTTCCTGTATGTATGCTACCATTGCTATTTTATTGGTTCGAAACAAATTATGTAACTCTAATTTTACGCCTTTCCTTGCCTGAACACAGAGGGATACAACTGCAGCCACCTGAAGCAGGGCGTCATTCGCAACGCGTCTAGAATTTTTTCAACGTAGTATGACATTAGAAGAAAATTAAGTTCTTTTGGACTATTAAGTGGTGTGGACTTAACTCATGAAAACAACATTAAAATAGATTGAAAATGAAAGTACCTGTTCGCTCCTTCTTAGGATCAGCCCTGCGCAAGATCATCAAAAAAGTTGATTCGAGTAGAAAATCTCTTTGCAAGAAAAATGGCAACAACTGGACATACTTTTTTCTGAAGGAGTTATATTAAATGCTCCTGAGTGTTTTGTTGAGAACCAAAACGCTTCGTAAAGGCATTCACGCCGGTTTTATATACATCAAAATTGGTCAAGCAACTGTTATAAAAATAGTTTATGTAGTCATAGCATGAAAGTGTTCCGGAATATTGCACTAAAAGAAATTGGCTAAAAGCGGCGCAATTTATCTCTCTGAAATTCAACTCACTAAAGTATGCGTCCTCCGCCGCCCCTCCCCCCTCCTCTTTCCCCGTTTATTACAGGAAAGCCGCCCCACAGAGGATATCAGGACTTGGACAATACATTTATTCAAGCTCTACAAAGAACTGAATATTTTCTGTGTTCGGCAGTGAAAGAGGCACAGCAATTAAAGGAACGACAATTTGTGAGCACTGTTTAATAAATGAATTTTGCTGTCAACTGAGGCTGGTAATTAAGCAAGGCTGCGCTGAAAGCTTGACGGCTGGTGGTGGCGCGCGAGCTCACTTTGATGTGGCTGCATTGGACCCAAAATGCTGCGTTTGTGCTGCTTCTGCACTGCGCGAATGAGTCATCTGCTTGCGTGACATGCAGTGCCCGGCCTCAGTACAGTGAACGTACTGTGGCTGAACTCCAATGCCCGTAGCACGGCCGTATTTCCGGCAGCTTTAGTCCGGCTGGAGTCCGACGACCGCATCTCGGCTGTCCTCCGGCGGCCGTACTTCGGCCGTACACGGGTGGCTTTGGAATGGCCGGAGCCCTACGGCTGAAATCTGGCCGTATGACCGTAAGCCGGTCGACTGGCCGACGGACACTGGCCGTTGCACAGCCATGGGAGTACGGCCGTTTACGGCCAAAAGGCCCACATTTGGACATGGGCCGAACATGGCTGCCGGAAAACGGCCCGACAGAAAATCACCGGCCAAAGTACACCGGCCTGTTTTAGGCCGAACAGTCCTGTGCTGCCTGGGAAAATGACAGGATATTTATGGTCTGCGGGAAGGAAACCGAAACCATGCGGCCCATAGTGTTGCACCGTGAGTCTGTCCAGCCAAAGTGATAAGAGAGAAATATTCGGCTTCCAGAAGCGCTGTGATTTAATTTTAGTAGAGAGGGAATAAGCTTCAAGACTGTCCGGGTGAATAAAAAAATAAAAAAAAACTGTGGTTGATTCCTCTGTCATAGGAATCGGTAAAACACCAAAGTGAAATGTGCAGAGAAATCCGCAGCATTGCATGATTGCGGGTCAGCGGCTGCCTTCTGGGTGTGCTTGGCGAGCGACGCCTTGCTGGCGGGTCGCTTCGGCAAAGGTATTTCGGCGTCATTTCTGTAATGAATATGACGTCAGTGAAATCTTGGTGTACCACGGCATAAAACACTTTCCTGTAAAAATATAAAACCCGAAAACGAACAACCCTAAGTGTAACGTACTCTTTAGTACTAAAGGTTACTTCCCCGCAAGGAGACCCTGTGTGCATGGGTGCACCCTTTACAGGCCGCTTGCTTCTTTATACTGGCGTCAGTTCGTACATCCAGGAATAAAACCCTTTCGTGTTAAAAAGATTAGAATGCTGGTGGAAAAAGAGCAGAGAGGGGAATATTGATTAGGACAGCTACCACCTGTAACAAAAAAAAGGTATTTTGTGTCTGCCCTAAGAGCAGCGCTTGTATTGAACGAATAGTATAAAATATAGATAAATTCGCTTTTTTGGTAAACGACACGTCATTGCCCAGTTACAAAGGGGATACCACTAGCAATAATAAACATCATTATCATCATCATCATGATCATCTCCATCATATTCTTGCTAGAGACCCTTCCAAAGGGCGCGCAAGCGGGCTCTGACGGACCATTAAAAAGGATACGAAGGAAGCGGAGACATGTGCGTGGGCGGCTAGGTTGGAAACAAAAAAAAATTCATTTGTAGTCTAAAAAGTAGAGAAACGAGGGAATCCAGAAAACATAATTTTTACAACGACATTAAAGGCAGTCCGTAGCATTGCAAGACCCGAGCTGGTTGGTTGACGACAAAGACCCAGGCGAGCAAATACTCTTCCTAGTGTGAGGCGCCTGTCCGTTGGAGAAAACATTCGGGCAAAATCGCGCACCTAGTAAAGATGAGCCAAACTATATACATAAAGCCATAATTGAGTGTAAGTCTACCAACGGGAGAGCGTTCTCTGGTAGGCAGTGGGGATTAGCGAATAAAGTTTAAAATATTGGTGGAAAAGAAGCAAGGAAAACGCAGATCGAGTGGCGTCCCAAGCTCAATTAGCTTGTGTGCATAATCTAGGAGGGGCACAATCCACAATAGAAAGAAAGGTTAAATAGCAGTAAATAAATAATTTGGCAGAAGAGATGGCATTTTCCATTACCGTGGATTAAAGCTGGAGCTGTAGTCATCATCATCAACACCATGACAATCCTGATCGTTCACCCAACTTTATTAGCGGAGCCAGGGGGATGAAACTCCGCCGTTTTTCTGTCCTGTGACTGCAGCGATCCTAACGTTTGGGGACTGTACTACATACGAGCATAAATGAACGTTGTTGCTGCATTTTATATGTATTACCAGGTTACTTATTAATTACGGAGTTTTTAATATGCAAGTGAACTTAAATATTGCGGTTCTAGACTGCGAAAATACGAGCGCCACCCGGAGGGGAAAACCGGAACCACGCCTTTCTGCTTCAGCACCGCAGAAAAGGGGCGTTTCTTAGTCGCGCCCGCAGGTATGCTACAATCCACGGTGTTCCGAGGGGCGTTTTTGCACCGTGAAGTTTGTTTCATCGAAACAGACGCATGAATGGAATCGCACCATCATCACAGATCGTGCTGTACTGAGTGGTGTCAAAATTCTTCACGCCAGGCCGCATAAAATTCTTTTGGATCCCGGCAGACGAAAGGTACGATCTGCTTGCTGCTCGTTTTGTTTTTCTACGCTTGCACGAGATAGCAGGACGCGGTTGCAGCAGTAGATTTATAATATTAGTGAGCATACGCGTGACTATTTATTTATTAGATTCTGATTGTCTTCTTTTCCTCCTGAATTCCGCATGAAATGCGTGGCAGAGCATCTGGCAATTAATCCAATGACTAGATTAGCTACACACGTTTGTTTATACGTGCGTTATTGATTTAATGCGTTTCGGTCGTGTATTTTGCATTTTAGCGTAAGTGAATGCACGGTATGCAGCAAAATGTATATGAGGCAACTATGCAATAACTAATGCAACAGTGTGAGCTTATTTGCACTCTTTTTATTATCTTTTGATTGCCTGCGTTTAGTATGTTTTCGTTGCATGCGTCGTGGCTGATACTATTATTAATATTATTGTGATTATTATAAATATTATCAGTATTATTGTTGTCGTTATTATTATCAGCCTATTTATGTCCACAGCTGGAGGAAGGCATCTCCCATACACTTTTGGCTCAAAGGGTGGGTCCATAGGTTCATGTCGGATTGTTAGCACAATGTTAACTAAGGAGTAACTACATTAATTATTTTATCGCGTTTCAATTGTGTGTTCTGCATTTTGTCGTCCCGTGAATTCACGGCATATAGCAGAATGAATTTGTAGCAATATTAGTGTAAATGTTTATAATACACTCATAACTATAATTCTACCACTTATAATTTATAATTTACGCTACAGTTCCGTGCTTCTAGTTTCAGGTTTCAGTATCGGAACGATATATTCGCAAGAACGGAATTACAGGTATAAGCCGATAAATAATTAGACAATGCAGGTTTAACCTGTCCTGGTAATTTATTACAGGTTTTTAAATTAGGTGTTAATAAACAATTTACTTCAGGGCCTGAGAAATACCTGAGGAATACATAGCGCGCGAAAGTATATATGCCTCAATAATAGCTTAAGAAATCCTGGTGTGGGACGGCTGGTTTCGTCTGGAGAAATATAATTTGGATTAGGAGCAAGGGTGGGTCGTTTCCACCGAACACTATAATCGCACAGATAGAAAAACGTATCCGAGTCTCTTAATAATAGAGGATGATTTTAATGTAAAATTTGCCTTTACGATTGGCGTTGTCACAAGTTTGTAGCCAAAATCAATTTAAGAAAGAAAGATTCCTAATATATCATATAACGTTCATTTCGAATGCAGATGCCACAGAAATTTCACTCAAAACTATCGTATGTCGGCTTGAAAGCAGCAATAAAGCTAGTAATCATTCTAACCCAAATATGCACACGTTGTTGTTGATGTTCCAGTTCTCGCATTTGGCTCCAGTGTGTGAGAAGGCAGGACCTGGCTCATTTACCGCCTCGTCAGACCTACAGCAGCTACCGACTATGTCCTGCCCATTTAACCAACAGAGACTACGCGTACCTTGGACAGATGTGCACTGGCTGGATACCTAGTTCTTAGCATGCGGCCATGGGCCATACACTTTTGCATGCGACTAAAAGTGCAAAAAATAAGTTCTGTTTTTACTGCACGAATGTTACATTTAGGCAATAAACATAAAACAACTACTCTTTTTATTCTTGTCTGGATTGTGTTTACTAATAAACCAAAACAACGTCGCACTTAGAATAAGAGGTGCAAAAAGAAGTGGACGCGCAAAACTCTATCAATCCGAACGAAACAATTGCCCGTTTGGTAATGTGGCGGGGGTCGCAATAGAAACGAGGTCGTGCGCTGGCCATCGGAATTCCTTTTGAATTAACGCTAAATACCCCCCCCCCCCCCGCCCCCACCACCACCACCCGCTCGACTGTTCAGTCCTCATCAAGATGGCGTCTCCTGATGCATGTCTGCAACGCGCCGCCATGCTTTTAGTACCGCCCCCAAAAACCAGGAGTTTGTCCGGCGCTGCGAGCGAATATCGCGTCCCATGCAAGGTATAGGAAGTTTCACTCCCATGGCGGAGCCACCACAGGCTCCCCTGTATGGAGGCGCGCTGACTGTGTCAGGAGGAGGCGTGTGCGTGTGCTCACGAGGTTGGGCGTTGATACTGCGCCTCGAGTTTCTCCTAATTAAATGCTGCGACAGAAGAGACCGCTCGAGCAGCGCGTAGAGAGTGCGCCGACGTGTTGGGGCAACGGTTTAATATGCGGCAATGGTTTAATTCACGGCGTTAACATGCGGACCCCGTGGCTCGGACCACGGCCGCTCGATGAAAAGAGGTCCGGCCTTCCGAATTGCGCGCCGTCAATGGGCGGGCGCGTGACAGGGGAGTTGTCAAATGCCGCCGCAACTTTTGGCGGGGGCGCCACACATCGGTGACGGCTGCACCGGCTTTCGCTTTGGAGCACCTTCGAAGCAGCGGTGATCATCGCCCATGAAAGCTGCTTTAACTAGCGTCCTATCTCATGTATGTTGAAAGTAATACTACTAAAAGGGACCGAGAATATGTCTCTGCAATCTCTAAAAATTTTATCTCGTGGAATGCAGTCAGGAATTAGTAATCCTGGTTTAACACGGGTGCGATGACGCCGCCGCTTCTGCGGTTGTTAGCGGCCACATGGTGTCAGGGAAAACGGCTGTCGAGCCTGTTGCAATGCGAATATGCATTAAAAATTTCATTAGGATTATGCTATAGCATTGAAAGTGTACGACTAATGGCATTTATTACTCTAACGTATCCGAAGCTATCCTCAAGCACATTGAAAAAAAAAGACATTTTAAACTCTTTTAAATTCAGATGTCTACGAGCTCAAGCTGTCTCGCTGTGCGGCTATGGCTCACAAATTAGAAAATTTTGTGTCAACAATTGCATTTACAAAAAAAGCGTTGCAGGTGATACGACCTTCATGACATAGCTCGGTGGAAACACAACGACCATATTTTTTGTCTTTTTTTTTAAACCCAAGGACGGGGAAACAATGGGCATCATGAAGTTGACAGTCGCTGGCGTATACATAGTTTCTTATTAAAAGTCCGGCAAATACAAAATTTCTAGAAAGTTTATTTGCTCACAAACACAGTTACCAAGTTGACTGACACACTTGACAAATCCCCCCCCCCCCCCAAAAAAAAAGACATACAGGACTTCCTGTTATTTATAGAAATTGATTTACAAATTTCGAGATTAAGGTACCTGTTAGGGAGGCTTTTCAACCGCGATCCGTTGGCGTTGGCCTTCAGCTGCTTCCGGTATTTGATGGTGGAAACGGGCGTATTTACCCCACAGCAGCAGTCAAACAAGGTGCGCGGTTGCTCCGGGTCCGTAAAAACATTGACTTTAAGCTAGGCGTGCAGTGCCTTCGGCAAACCTGGTTGTGCGATTGACCACGCGGTCGCCAGATGGATTGACGCGTCGCTCAACGTTAACATATACGTCTCTTATTTGTCGAAGCACTCGCTACTGATTCGCATTTCGTCGACTCCAATCTAAGCGTGCGATCGGCAAGTTTCATATTTGAGCATATTACTGTGATCGATGATGCCGAATAGGCACAAAAATAATAGGTTGAGAAACGCCTTTCTATCAAAGATTGTTCATTTCGTGCACTAAGGGCACGGTGCGGCTGAAAGCAAACATCTACTGCCGGGGTGTGTCAGTTCATGTGTCCTACACGAAGGCGAGCTTAGCTACCCGCATTCGCTAGCTGTCCGGCTGTGCAAAGTAGTACGCGCATTTGTGGACAAACTTCTGAATCCCCCCATATCCCGCACTACGGTGAAATTCGCGAGATTTTTTGTGACGCCGTATTTGCCCGCCTCACAGTGTTCCAACAGCAGGAACCCACACCCCAACCATGAAATATATGAGGTATACACAACAAAGCTACAAGGGTCACTGCTTGAAAACTGGGCTGGTGATTTATTTATTTATTTATTTAAAATACTGCCAGTCTCTTACGAGACCAAAGCAGGAGGGCATGAGTTTCAGAATACAATGAATACTAAGTGCATTCTGACAGGCGGCATACAAGACTGTAGCTTTTTAAAATTGATAATAACAATGCTAGTTACATAGAAACAATGGACATAGGTATTTATGCACCCCAAATACACACACTTCAAATACACATACTTCGGAAGCAGCGAACTGAATCTTTCCTGCATAAAAATAATCAATACAGTTTTATACAGAGGAGGCGTCGTGTGCACTTATACATCCAAATAAATACAGCTGGAAAACAATAATGTAGTTCATGGGGCAAAGTAAGCCGTTGTTATATACTAAGTATAGTCTCAATTGTTGAAGTGAATTCTGTCAGTGATTGTGCGTTAGTAATGGAGAGATCTAACCTATTCCATTCGCTGATTGACAGGGGGGAAAAGGAATGCTTCGAACAGTCGTTGTTAAAAGAGTATTCTTTGATAGTGTATGCATGATGTCAACACCTTTGTGGTGAACATACTGGAGATGTCACAAAAGCCTCCTTACGACCCCGACCACTAACTAGCTCTGCTGTTGCATAAATTTTCTCCTTCTTCCTCTTCTTTTTTCTCCTGCTCCTCTTTCCCTCAAAGGTTTGTGATTGTATTACCCAACTGGTGAACCGTTTTGGGAAGAGATTTCTACCGGAACGATCGAAATGAATAACATTTGTTGGGATCATCAGAATATTTATATCTGGTCTACACGTAAACCTTCCTTTGACGGTTGTCTACATACTCACAAGTGCGCCCGGTATAAATACAATGCTCCACGCAATAAACAATTCTTTCCAACCAATCCGGAATGCATTTGAAGAGGCAATACTGTATCTAACTTTTTTTAGCAAGCAGGGGAATCTATTTGAATGTTACCTAATTTTTACCCGTTACTATTTTGCAGCAATGTAACTCTAATAAATTCCTTTGGTGATAATTTTGGGTAGTCAACCAGAGATGTTACAAAGAAAGAGCCCGAGGGGCCGTTAGCGGAATTCAAAAAAATTGCGATTGTATGATGAAGGGGAACAATCGAGTCACAGTTGTAATATGCGCAGTAAGAAGTGTGCGATACACCGCAGCATCTCACACTTTTTTTTTTGTGCATCCCGCAAATAGCAAAGAGGCGTGGTCCTCCTTGTTCATTTTCTGATAATCACGCTGTGCGTGAAATATCAGCAAAAAACGGTTCGTGAGAGCTCTCATAAACATAACATAATGGCGCGCCTAACATCACCCGCATAATCCTGGAAAAATGTTAAGATACGAGCCGAGAAGTTCGGGAAGTTTTCGGGAAGTTGCGCTAAACGAAAAAGAAATGCAACGCCTTGCCTACTTTGAAAATGCCGAATATTCTGCGACGCTCAGGAATCCTCGCATAATTTTAAACATTACGATGCTACCAACTACGGCCGCTCGTCTACGCGGGTACCTCAGAGAGCATCGAATCAGCTTCCGCAGCCTGCAGCCGCCGCGGTTCTCTCACCGATGATCAGCGCCATGGCCGATGCTGTGGGGGAAAGAGAAACTTCCCCGCAGAAAAAATAAGTGTGACCACGTAAAGTATTGGTGGGGCACCAGCTGTTTACCAAGGTAATAGCTTACCGCATAAGCGCCAGCCTAGATTTCCAACGACCAAGAGAACATGCAAGGTTTAGAAAAGGATACTCGAAATAAGATCCCTGCCATGTCCTCAATGAAGTGATAGAGAAATGCAAGGAATATATAAACTCATCGCTATGATGTTTGTAGATAAGGAAACCCTTCTGATTCAGTAGACACAGCAGCACTAGTGAAATAATTAAGGGACAATAAAATAAAGGACACATACAGAAGACTCTTCGATAACATATATAAGGGATGAGCGGGCAGCATGGTCCTCCCCAAGAAAAGGGAAAATTCCCAATCAGAAAGGGAGTAAGACTAGCGGATACCATATCGCCAAAATCATTCACAGCGTGTCTAGGACCGGTATGAAGCTTAACTGGGGGAAGGTAGGATTACGGATAAACCAAGAATATTTGAGCAACGTGAGGTTTGCAAACGACGCAGTAATTGTTTGGTTGGTCTGGAGAACCCTTTCAAAAAATACCCAAGGAGCTAGTCAGAAACCTTGCACGTAGGGTTAAACAAAAATAGGAATAAATGTAATGTTACGCTAAATAAACATGGTGGACATGCCTTCTTCTTCGTGAGTGAGAAAATGCTCAAGAATAAAGCAAGCTTGGGAGGTAGTCAGTGCATATTTCCACCACCAGAAATAAATCCCGCACAGAAAGGTATGGGCTGGTGCGTACTCTGTGAGCACTCCCGGATAGTTACAAGTAAGATACCACGACCGGTGGCGGCATATGGGGCGGAAACAACTGGAAAGCATACTTGGGTCGGCTCAACGGTCCATGGAACAAAGGATTATAGGAGTAACTCTTAGGAACATGAAAAGCACGTCCTGGACCAGAGATGTAACTCGGGTGGACGATATCATAGTCCAAATTAAGAAAAAGAAATTGATTTGGGCTGGACACGAAAATGACAACCGTTGGTCCGCCAAGGTAACAGAGCGGATACCGAGAGGGGGTACTAGAAGAAGATGAAGGCCGTTCGTTAACACGACAGAGTGGTGAATAGGAAAATTTGGATGTAACGAATCCAACGAGCAGAGCAAGTTAAGAGCGGTTTGAAGTCAATGTTCGATGCCATTTTTCTAAAGTGGACTTACAAAGGCTAATTATGATCATGACGACGACGTTATCTTCACTTACAGAACAATATCAGGAAAGATTTGAAAAGCATGGAGAGCGACGGAGAGCGTTCCTGGGAGCTGAGATTCTTCTGAGAGCTCTTCATGATTTTTGAGTGGGACGCTCTCCATGGGTCTTGCCTGCATCAAATAGCGACAGCTTTTCCGCTCAGGCTCAAAGGCTGACAAGAGCGGGATTCCCCACCCCTATGCTTTTCAAATTGAGTGAATCCCTCCTGAAGGCAATCCGCCACCGTAAACCTGTGAAAGAGCCCGAAGGGACCGAAAAAAGGAGGAGGAGGAATAAACTTTTATTGTGCACACCACGATGTGCTCAGCCCTCCCAAGTCCGAGAGGCCGCGACTCCGAGCTGCGTACAGTGCTCGTTGCACCAGGGCTTGCTGTCGCTCTACTTACCGGACCTCCTTCGTCGATCTGAAACGCCAAAAGACTAACAAGGTGGACGCCCTTATAAGAGAGACGTTCAAATTGGCCCTCAGCCTGCCTACTTACACCACGACCGAAAAAAGGAAGATAGCAGTCATCCCGTACGTTCACGGTGTCTCTCACGGACTGAAAAAAGTTTCTGCTCGAACCGGAGTCACCGTGTGTTTAACGCTCCCAACACATTATTGGGCTGAGCAGCAGAGTAAACGTGGAAGGAACTACCGTGGTATGTTGCTCAAAAACACGACAAGTCATTCGTGCAATGCAAGTCGGGCGTCGTCTGCGGCATTCCGTTGCCGTGCGGGAAGTCCTACACGGGTCAAACAGGGCATTGTTTGCATGACAGGCTGCGGGAACATGCAGACACTTTCAAGAAACAAACACGCGACTATCTCGCCGTCTATTGCGCCAAGTGCAAGTGCACGCCCAATTTCGAGCCGACACGTGTGCTTCGAAAATACAAAGTTCAGTGCGCGAGATAGATCTTGGAGGCGGACGTCATCCACACGAGAAAGGATTCATCCGTCAGCAAGCCATCTATTGACTTGCTACAAAAGGAGCACGAATATCTTGATCGATGACAACCTCCTTCACGCGTGTCTCTGTATGTAGATATAAGTTCTTTACAGTCTCTTTATCTTTATCAGCTCCTTCTCTTCTACGTTTTCCTTTTTCGATGGTATATATTCCGCCTCTATGAAATAAACCTTGTTGTTGCTAGTCGGCGCCCTGTCCTGTCACTTTTTTGTCCCGTTTAAGCGCTGCTGTTCAAATGTTAAGTATGTACCAACAAGCCCGCACTACACCGCTTTTTCAGTATACCCGCACCCGACGTGCCTACCAGTCACCCATCCCACCCTCTTTGATGACCTGTACCCTACCTGTACCCTTTTATTTCCAAGCTCCTGCAACACTCCACCACATTGTCATCGTCTGAGAATGCCAGGGAAACCCACATACTTCCCCCTTCCTCAGCCCCTCACGCGAGCAGTGGGAGAGTGAGCTGGCCAGCTATTGCCGGGATACGCCGCTATACCTTGCGGAAAAAGTGAAATGGCCGTCCGCACCAACGAATTCTCACACATAAAGACCCCGACCACGTAACTCACTCATCAAGAAGTAATAAAGTTTTTTCTTTCTTACTTCCTCTCCTTCGCCCCAAAAATGTATCAGGAGCAACTTTTACGCCATAGTTGGTTCGAATAATCAGATGTCATCTGTCCATCGTGCCTGTACTTCTCCGAGGACGCATGTACGAGCGCCGCCGGAAAGTTTATCCAGCTAATATCAGTACACCACTCCACCGTACGAATTGAGAGGCGGACCTTGCTGAACGCGAATGTCCATGGTTCACCTTTAAGCGTATCTTCTTGCGCATTGAGAGGGAAAGGTAACATTTATTAGTTCACAAAATCAAGAAAGGAAATAGATGGGTGGGAGCCTGCATCCTTAAATGGTGGTCAAAAAGCCGTTGAGCCCTGGTGGTAACTTCGGACTGCGTTTAGTTGAGTCTCAGGGTCGTAGCTGAGCAAGACAGTCCCGCATTGCTGTAAGTTCAAATAACAATTGATTCCGGAATATGGATGTTTTTCATTGGGAGTGTTGTTGAAATATTTTGGAGGTTAGTCCCTGTACAGCATGTTTTACAGTTGTCGTCATAGAGCTAAGTGTATAAACGACTATATGTCGTAGGGTTAAGGAACGTGTTACTCGCAGTAGTCTCCGCCCTACAGGTTTCCGCTTATCTAACGTTCGGTGTGCCGCCGGGTGCCTGGTGCGGACCAGTCGGGGAGTTATTTCCTTGTAGGTAACTAGGCGTCCTTGCCCCCCGTGCGAAGCAATAGCTAAGGTGCATCAAGGCAGTCCCAGAAGCGAGACCTCGGGCGCATATGCGGCGAAATGTTTCCTCGATTCTTTGATTAAAATGTCATCTTCAACTGCAACATCAGGTATTTGTAGGCAATGTCCTTTGAATTTGAACAGGAGCTCAATGAGATTTCGTGGCCATCACCCCAGAGGGGACAATTCTGAGAACTGTTTTGCCCTTTTACGTGTGTCGAGATTCCGGAAGTCCCTTCTCAGTACAGAAAATTTGTTCTTCCACTTTTCTCGATGCATGGGACTTCTTTTCCAAGCTCCGTGCCCTCTTGATTAAATAGCGGTTGTCGAGACACAGCGTAAGAAGCTGGTTCATTGCAACTATGTCATTTGTTATGGGGAACACAATGCATGTATCTTTTGCCTCTGCACTGTAGGCGTGACCTAGTTTAGAAATAAAAATCCAGGCCGGTTACTAGTGGCCAGTTTGCTGCGTAAGCTAGCCACTGGCCACATTTTGTTTCCATGTCACTGCAGATTGAGCGCTTCCGGTGCGTTGGAGAACTTTATTTAACTGTGGTGATAGGCTCTACTCTGCAATTAAACCTACCCAAAAGGCACTGAACCGCGACTATTTGCAAAACCAATGCCTAAAACTGACCTCAGGAAGAAAATTTCCGACAAAATCTAGGAAACAAAAAGAGAAGTTGTTTTTCTCGGGCTCCAACCCACACAGCAAGCGTAACAAGCTGCGGCACCACCTCGCAGGCCACAGAGGCAGCACGGCAAACTCGTTTTACCAGTTGAACGAGAAGATGGCGGCAGTAAAAAAAAGTAACCGCTACACGGCGCTAGGTGCCGTCCGACCGTACTCCAGCTCAGCGCTACAGCTATGACTAGGGTGCCGTCTGACGAGATTAGAATTGTAGCGCCACCATCATCATCTTCGTCAGCGCCAGCATCATCATCAGGAGATTGGCCAGCTGCCACGGAGGACACGCAGCACTCGGCACCCGGTCTGGAATGGCACCCCGTTTCTACTCGCCTCGTCCTGACGATGGCACGGCCAGCGCAACCTAAATGAACGTGGGCTCGGCCACACCGCCTCATCGGCCGCCTACAACTTGGTGACCCGGACAACTTGGTGACCCGGACTTGGTGACCCGCTGCTTCCCCAGCCACAACGCGGACGACGGCACGCGAAGAACGTTCCTCGCCCTCCCAGACCTTCCCTTGCTGATTCCGTTTGACTCCATCACAAACCACGCTGCATGGTTCGTCCATCCTGGAGAGCCATTTTTATGTAAATGACAACTGGTCCGCGGAAATCAGGTACCTCGTGACATTACAGAAGCTACCTGCTGACCTCATTCAGCAGATCCAGCTGCCGACCCCAGGCCCCAGTGCGTATGACGACTTAAAAGACACGGTCCTCAACCACTACGGCATGAAAACTCGGCAGACGACAATCCCAACAGAAGCTGCAGTCGTTACCACCATCAGTCCTCCTGCGACACCGCCCTCGGACCATGTACCCTAACCCTCACTAGGTGACGGGTCTGCGATCATGGGCGCGTATCTCGAGCTCCCAGCCACACCTACACCGACGGGACTCACAGCCGACGTCGTCACGGATGTCAACCGGCCGGAGCCCTTCTCCCCCCCCTACTACCACCCCATGCCCGGGCTCCGTGCAGTCGCAGCAGAACTCGCACGAGACGCATGTCGTGGCTCCCTATGCCGACCCCGATGTGCTCACGTCTCCTATTGTGGTGCCGTCAACGCCTGGGCCGGAGTCTGGAGGAACTGAGGCCGCTAACCATGGCGACTGCACCTCTGCCCTCACAACTCTCAGAGCAACAGGCCCAGGTGTGCCCTGAGGAGCGCTTTTTTGGCAAGGCATCCGCGACTGGTGCGCGGCCTTGGGCGCCACGAGGGCGTTCCGGTGCGCGTGGCCTGCGAAATGACCAAAACAGCGCGGCGCACCCGCGGAGCGCTTCCAACGTCATCAGTCGCTGATGTCGCCGCCAAAGGAGCGCGATGCTGCACCTCGACACCGACATCGCCATCGACGGTGGAAGCACCCGCCAAGAAAGCGAGTTTCGTTGCTGACACTCCTGTGGCACGCTCCCGCTAGTAATCAGCGTCGTCTTGCCCAGCGTCTCTCGCACGCACGCTGTGGGCGGTGACTCGGGATTCGTGAAGCTGCTCATCGGCGTTCTGGGACTTAGACGTCTCGCTGTGGCCGAGGTCAGTGCAAGCGTCTTACCACGGCCTCACGTCGAAACCGCCCCGGGGCTGCACCTGAACCCGTGCTCGGCACTTCATCGTCGGAAATGCCAGCCTTTTCGCGCATGCAGCCGAACGTCGGTGTACCTGCGTAGCGGGTGGCTGTTCAACGTGCGCCCATTCTGCAAGCATCGCCTCGTCGTCTATGAAGTGGCCGCGGCTGGCGTCATTTTAGGGGCGAAGCTCCTAAAGCCATGGGTCTGTCCATCCCTTGTGTCTCGTGGTACGTGACCGCCGCATGCTTTCGGAGATGCCGCAAAGTGGGCCGCGTTGCACGCGCAAGAACCGGCTGCAACCGGCAGCGCAAACTCGGCACCGGGAGCGCGAGCTTGTCTGTGTTCGCCAACGAAGGCGCGAGCGCACGTGCACTGCGAAGGGGATATCACGCAAGAGATCACGCCACGAACGCAGGCAGTCGTTCTCGGAGATCGAACGAGACGCAAGGACCTTTGCTCGTTTCCTCTCGTCTTGTTCGGGCACAAGGTCGCCCTAAATAAAAGTTCTTTCTTTACCGTTGTGTCCCATCCTACGTGACAAATTGTGGTGGAGGTGCGGGGTAGTCCTCGATGGCGCGGGGTCTTTCACCAGGTCTGGGCCTGGGAGCATTGACTCCGAAAATAAAAATTGATTTGTACAATGTACGCACACAGTCTTACGTCTTTCTTAATTATGTAATGGGCGAACTTTCACGGGAGAGTTACGGTTATTGATGATCTCCCCCTCTCGAGCTTCGCCCCACTTATCATCATTTATTCCGTGGATATGGCGTTATTTTTTTTTCTTCTGGGCTGCTACACCCTACGCCAACTCGTCGCGTCCTCCACTCCCAGCCTCGTCCACCAGAGGTTTCCCCACATCCGGGACGCTGCCTCGCCGACGACCAGGACCGTGCCGTTAGTCAACCCCTTCCACTTGACCACTGACTGCCCACGGACTCTTCCTGACTACGGACAAATTATACATACCTGTACATACTGCATAGCGCAGTTTCCTGCATTGTCATTTAAATCTGTCACTTTCTCGCGCTCCGCGCTAGGGGGTGAAGCCCTGTAGCACCACCATCATCATCTTCGTCAGCGCCACCATCATCATCAGGAAATTGGCCAGCTCGCACGGAGGACACGCAGCACTCGGCACCCGGTCTGGAACGGCACCCCGTTTCTACTCGCCTCGTCCTGACGATGGCACGGCCAGCGCAACCTAAATGAACGTGGGCTCGGCCACACCGCCTCATCGGCGCCTGCAGAATTTTATAGCGCAAGCTACACTGGCCGAGCTTGAGCAGTTTCGCGTGGACCTTAAAGAATTGGGCTGCGCAAGCACGAGGAGCATTGGATTGAAATTGGATTGGAATTGGATTGGATTGGATTGGATTTGGATTGGATTGGACTGGATTAAATTGGGTTGTATTGAATTGGATTGGAAATCCAATGCAATGGGATGCAGGTGTGTAGAAGAATTGGGTCTGCACTTTCACTGTCTGCGCATTCCAGATGAGTGACGTAATAGCCGCCGCAGACGCACTGGAGCCGGCGCGTGCCCAGCTGTGTGCCTCCGCTGTGCAGTAGCCAAGTCTGACGGTGTGCCGGCGCCGCTTGATAGCCGTTTGGCATGGCTCCTGGAGAGCCGTGCCCCGCACGCGCGAGGAGCAGTGATGGGACTGGACTGGGCCGGACTGGACTGGACTGCATTGGATTGGACTGGACTTGATTGGATTGAATTGGAAATCGTTTTAGCAGCAGTAAGCATGATAATCAGCTAAACCTCAGTATAATCAGCGGAACCTTAGCTCACCCTACGTATAATCTGGCATAGCCGAGCTAAGCCACTGCTATTTTTTAAGACTGGGCAAACCCAGGCCGGATCGTCTGCCGTTGTGGTGTATAGGTTCTGTCAAAGCTTCGTGTCGCCAAGGGCGGTGGTACGAGTCCTGCTTTTGCATCCTTCATTTTAATGCGTAGCATTCTCTTGACGAGTACCCCAAGCCAGGACCGTGTAACACGCTTAATTTCCACAATATTTCGAGAAAGTTCCTCCTCTAATCGTTATAACAACATAAATGGAGATAATTGGTCGGGCATGATTTAGAAAACCAGCAACTTTGGCTGGAAAAAGCTCACACTCAAGCAAGCGGTATAATAATGCTACGTATTATAGATAATTGTCTGAACTTCTGGAGAATATTTTTGCATCATAAGTTTTATTATTTTAGTGGCCTAGGTTAGCTATCTGTTTGAAATGATTATTTGTTTTCTGTTTCTTGGGTTATGCAAGCTTAGTTTACGTCACGTTGAGGCAGTGGCTGCCGAAGTACTGCGAGTCGCGGCATTTTGTCATCCAAATGCCGGTGGGCATCGCTGTGGAGAGTACCGTCGGACGAAACTAAAGACTCAGCCTTGATTGATGATGAGGTTTAACGCGCCGACGCTACATAGGCGATGAGGCGCACCGTAGTGGAGGGCTCCGGATCAGCTTGGACCACCTCGGGATTTTTAACGTATAGGCCGACATCTCGAACACAGGGACGTTTTCGATTTTCGCCTCCTCCAGGAAAGCGCGGCGCCGAGGCAGGGAACAGAACCCGCGCCCTTGGCGCACTAGGTGTCACAGTGAGTGTTCGGCGTCCAGTGGCTTGAGGGCGGGATGTCGCTATAGCCAGTGACACACTCCTGGAATTTTCTGCCGGCCCAAGTTTCTGTAATACCTCGGCGTGCTCAACGTTGGCGTGTTTCCTAGCTTTCCCTGCGGGAGGCGTAAGCTATGAGTCCAGGGAACCCACTAATTTTGCATCGTAGGAAGGCTTTTAGCCGATATGACATTTCTACAGAGACGGCTCGCGTATTTTAAGCGTGAAACTTAGCTAAAACGTCGCTTACGGATAGCGCGGCGCCTTTAACCATTCAAAAACTTTCTACTGTGATAAGGACTATATTCATATTTCCCATTCAGCAAAGTATTCACAGGATTGACCACTATCACTAAATAAGAAAATATTGTGGGGTAAAGTTAACGTTAAGAGAAAGCAATGGTTAACTAATCCAAATTGCGGAAAGCGCACGCGTCATGACAGGCTTACGCACAGAACTCCAGCGCTAGCCTGACGAGGTTCACTTTGGGTGAGCAGCTGAATTGGAACCTGCTTCATAGCCCGCAGAGCACACACGTCGAAAGAAACTTTTTTGCTCACCAAGCTTAACGGCGTTGTGGAGTGCAGACACACTCGCGAAGCGTTCTCATCAAGTTGATGGCAAACGGGCTGTAAGCTAGCACAGGCGAGGGAGCCGTGAAGGGAGGATGCAAAGCGGTGTCATGGAGGTTGACTCGTCCAAAAAAATTAGAAAAAGTTTCAATAATCCATTCTTCCACGCCACGAGGCAACAATAAGCAAAATTGGTTAGTACGGTTTATCATCTCCGGTGCTCTCGCCAGTGCGATCATCGATAGAACCGCTTCTAAAACGCATCGCTGTAACGCAGTTTAGACATGGACCCACCAATCCTGTTCTTGGTGAGAGTGAATTGAAATTTTATTTTCTGTACCGCTATTTACAGAGCAGACTTTTGCCATCCTGTGGTGGCTCTCAGCACGTGCGGAGAATCACCCAGGGTATCTGCGGGAGCGGGCTCTAATGAGGCGACGCATCCGGACGTCCTAGGCCTCCCGTTCCAGCCTGATGAGCTCCAGGATGCCGTCCTGCATTTCCCGGACAGCCTGGTATTCGGTCAGGCCCAGACGACGCTTGTTGGAGATGTCGTACACTCCGCCCTCGCTCTCAGTGTGCTCGCCACGGGTGCCTGCGTTTCGGTGGGCATAATTTTGGAATCGGAGAGCACCTTTCTTTTGAAGAGTGGAGTTTCTAAGAGGCCTGTGGGTGAACTCTTTCCGTCCGTTAGTTCGTCTACTGTGCTCTGTATGCGCAACGGGGCTGAAGGAATGTACAAATACCCCGCGCAGGCAAGGAGACCCACACTGCCCACAAATTTAGTTGCACGGTTCTTACGGTCGGCGCCCGGTTCACGCTGACGACGAAAAATCGCTCTACCCACAACTTTTTCTCGAGCCTATACAGGTTGGTCCCGTACAAATTCCGATACCAAGGTGCAGTCAAGTTCACAGAAATGCATGCTATATATGGCCGGATGCCACCAAAGTAATTTTTTAATGAAGTACATGCACGTACCTCCTCCTCCACAACACAGGCTGGAGATAGTTCTTATTCGCGTAGGCTAACATGAGTTAGTGATGCAATAATGCGCAGCAAAAACATTCAAGCAGCTTCTTTGGGAACAGTGTTGTGAATAAGGGTGCATGTTTCTCCAAATAATGGGCCTGGTGGTGTGAGCTTCGGTTTCCGTTTGACACCGGGTATTTGCCAACCGGTATGTAATTTGTACTGATCCAGACGTTCTTCCTATACTAAGATAAAAAGGAAAACATTGTCAATGACGGAATCCAGCTCCCACCTAGGGCGGAGGTCTTATCGCGTTGAGGGTACAGACAGCCCAACCCGTACATTGTGAAATGGGTCACACCGTTGGGCTTTACTTTGTCTGCCTTTACTTTTCGCCAGTTGCAACGCCAGAAAAGCGCTATGCTGTGTATGGAGGAAAACCTTAGAGATTATTCAGTGGACAGAAAACTCAAAAGGATTGTTTAGCCTTGGTCAATTTTGCCGACGTCCTGAATATGTAAGTTCTGGCAAGAGAGCTAGTGCACTCTGGGCGTGTAAATTACATTACCTTTTAGTTGCATTCACTCTTCACATGCGAACGGGTAGGCTAGGCCAAAGAAGGTGTTTACGGATGTATCAAGGTCACGTTACAATGAATTAAAGAATCCAGCATAGTATCTGCAGGAAGCGCAAATAGTAGAACGTATTAGGATGTCCCTCAGATGATTACAAACGACACACGAGCAATAGGTTCTTCTAAATGGCCCCTCAGTCACCTTGTCCGAACGTCCGTACAAAGCAGAAACAACAACTCTTGTCGTGTTTTCACCTAGTTTACGACTGCCTTTTTTCTATTGTAGTACTCAGCAGGACTGGACGAGGCTGGAGAAGGCCGTGGTCAGCACGCCATTCTCATAAAATGGTGAAGTAGGGAAATTAGACAAGAGGGGCATTTCATTAGCACTTTTCAGCATGTCCAGCAATGAAACAACAGAAAACAAAAACAACACCGAGAAATACGGTTTTTTTTTCTTTTCGTCCAGAATAAGATTGAAAAGAACAATTAGCTTGTTCGGATAACTTTATTGTGATGCGACCCATATTCACGGAGAGAAACGAAACTCTTTCTGAACTCAGTACCTTCACGTGAAATCGAGCGCAGATTTTGAGAGCGGAAGCTCTGCTGGGACTTTTTCAATGCAGCATGTAACAATAATATTCTTTTTTGTGTTAATGAAAAAATTCATTGAGCACTTAAGTGTCTTAAGTGATTTGAAGGCAAAAGCCAGTGATTATCGAAGCCTCCTTCACTGCTGCATCCTGCTTGCGGTGCCGTATCGTTCACCTGTCATGCGGCACGCATTCGGATATTTTCTTGCGCTGTGGTTGTCACACCTGGCTGCGGCTCAGCAGCCACCCGGGTTCAACTCCCATTCGAGCCTAAATAAGTTTCTGTGTATATCTTATTAACTTATTTATTTAAGAAGCTGCCTATAATTGATTTTGATTTGTGTGTTCGCCAGCAACTAGGGTCCCTTTTCGCGTTTGATGAGATACTAAGGCTTTCGCTTTTAGAAATACGTCAAGTCTTTCATAGATCTGCGAGAAATCGTCGTTTAGTCTTTATCTTTCTAAAGAAAAATACGAAAAGAGCCTGTTTATTATGTTACACCCCTAAACATTTCGTGAAAACTTACATCTCTAAGCATCACAACTCACCTCGCACTTGGAGATTGTACTTGGCCGCAATTTTCTCCAGTTTGGCCTTGTCGGCGGCCAGCTTGGGCAGCTTGATGTGGACGCTGGCACGGATGGTGGTGCCGAGGTTGGTGGGGCAGAAGGTGAGGTACCCGAAACCGTTGTCGCGGGCGAAGGGCAGTTTCTTCTCGATCTCCTTCACCCCTTTCACCAGGCGACCGTAGACCTGAAGAAGGGAGAGACAAGGTTAGGCTCAGGTCACACTTGGAATGTTCTTGCCCACAAAAACAATTTCTGCACTTTTATCAGTGTAGGATACGTACGGGAAGCATTTTCGACCATCGTAGACTGCCTACGGAATTCACGGAGGTTGGAGAAACAAGAAACCCCGACCTTGAAATTCTGGAGTTGCTGTGAAAGGGACCCTGCAACACTTTTTTTTTCAACTTTTTAAAAAATATTAAGGGCTTGCAGAAGGAAGCAACGAAAATACCCAGTACCTACGTTAGGAAGTCGCAAAGTACCTCAGCCAAAAATTACTGCTCCATGCCCACCAGATAGCTTGCTGAAAAAAGTTTTCTTATTTCTCCTGTTTTGGCATTCTTCGACTGCTGGAATTACGTCATTACAGCGGTGTAGAGGTACCGGCCGGATTTCCTTCAGTTGCAGCAATGAATGCATTCCATAGCCAGAGTTAGAGAAAGCCACAAAAGGAAAGCAGAAACGAAAGGCGAATCTTCTGCGACGAGCAAACCACGCACTGCCGCTCCATGCTGGCGATAACAATAGGTTTTGCAGAGCTTCCAGGCGCAAAGAACAATGAAAGCGTTTATCGGAAGGGTCAAGGGCGAAATTTTCCCTGAGATGCTCGAAAATTTTCCCTTTTTCTCCTATCTGGTTGCAACCTGTGGCTGGTATCAACTTACGTGCAAATTAGATTAGTTGTGGAGGGGCGAGTCTACTGTGCTCCTTGAGGTCTCAACTGGTTTTGAATCGCCGTGAACGAGACACAAGGGGCGAAGAAAAACCAACGTATAAGGTGTAATGCTACGGGAGACGTATACGTAATTGTGAAGGGCGGCTTTGTAAATGTCATTGCGTTGTAAAGGGGTTTTTACCCTAAGCCAGCGGATGGGACCAGTATGAGACAAAGAGATATTTTTTTAAAGGAAAAATTTTTACGCCTCGCTGGTGCCGTCCATAATTACGCCAAAAGACACCGCAGAAAGGCCAATATACACAATGAATGCCTTAAGGAAAAAAAGAAAGGACGCTTCCCTTGGTCGGAATCGAACCTGCGGTTTCCTCGCGTTATGAATCCGACGTCCACCCGATTGCGCCGACCAGGAGGTATTCGTAGGCAAAGCTTCGGAGGTTGTTTACACTGGCTAATAACAAGCTTCGCGCGCAGCCTTGAGCTCGTTAAAGAAGGGTTTTGCTTTTTCAGGTCTCACGGCTGCGTGCTGTAGAAACAATTTTCCCTTAACCTTCTGCAAGTGCGACGACTGAGCTTGAAAATAAGGCACGCGGCGTTTTTCAAGCATTTTATCATGCTTCTCTGACCTGGCCGGGATCTCGTTGTCTTGGCGCAGGCGTACGTCCAAGGGCGATGAATGCTCAGATAAAACATGTTTGTGCCGCAAGCCTTCGGCACGCCGAAACTCAGGCGTGGGGTGTGGGGCGTAAAGAAAGCAAATTAGAACATGGACTACCACTTTAAACTAACAGGTGGTCTTCACTGTTGTTCGAGCCAAACGAAAGCAACAAACGCGCAGTCGAACAGTCGTTGAACGAAAGTTCTTGCACACCATACCGATACGTGTTCGGCTCCAGCAGCAAACTTGCGACATGTAAGGCAAAGCAAACAGTGAGTGCGGGGCCATACACTGCGGAAGCGCATTTCTGACAGATATTACGAATGCAGTCTCTGGGTTAGGATATGTTTGTGCGTTCGTTGCCTCTTTACGCAGAAATGTGTTTGAATAATGGGTTGAACAAAATGCACTCACGTAAATGTAATACGTTGCACGAAGACATGCCTAAGCATTTCTTGCCCTACGTGCATCCTTGTTAAAAAACCTACCCTGCATGCGGCACCACACCTGCTGTCCGCTATAAAAACCAGTCTTCGCAAAACTTTTTAAAACTAAAAAAAGCTACCGAACTATGCCCTATTTCTATCCGTTCCCGCTCATACAGTGTCAAGCTTGTTTGTGGGCTTTACAGCATTTACTGGAGTGGCAAGGCGAGCATGATTCTACAGTCAAAACTCGGTCTAACGAAATCCGATCTTACGAATTTTGCGATCTAACCAACAAATTCGGATTCCCCCGCAGTAGCCTGTAAGTCTCAATGCCTTCATGAACTCGAACTAACGAAATGGACTCAGCGCCATTTCCGATTTAACGAAATATTTCGAGTAACCTGACATTTAAAAAACGAGCAATATCAAATGTGTTTCGTCACAACGCCACGAAGATTATTCCGCCACGTCAGGAAAAAAAAACAGCCGCCCAGTTTCGTTTTTAGACCTTTACGGGATAAACGCAGCTGTGGCCGCAGCTGTGGCCGCAGACCCAGACGTCCTGACCAGCCCGCTTTCCACAATATTGAAGGGAAAGTACGCCATCCTCCAATGCCACTTCGTCTCGAATTGCGTCGAAAAAAAAGAATAATACCACGGCGCACGACAAGTTGGAGGAGGCCCGGTTTTCGGGGTTGGAGGATATGAGATCCAAGAACGTTCCGCTGAGGGGGAAGTGGTACAACAAAAAGCGCTGCGTTTCGCGCGTCTCCTTGTGTACGACGACTTCGGGGCAAGCCCCGGTTCGCCTATTAATTTCACAACAAAATGTCAGCGCATTATGAAATTATCGGTGGGCGAGCACCACGGCAATTACAATTTCATGGTAAATGCTGGGATGCGCCTCTCTTTAGACATGAAATTTATTGAAATAACTGCTTGTATTATGACAGTGCCAATTTTACGAAGTTCTCAATTTAACGAAATAAATCGTGGGTCCCTATGATTTCGTTAGATGGGGTTCTAGCTGTACAATAAAAAGATTACCCTAAGCTTTACTCATAAAACAAAGGAAACTTGCCTAGCCTCAAGCTCATTCGGACAGATGAGGCAGCCGACACTTATTCTGGATTGTGAAGGGTGAAGGCAGCGAGTTTATGCCTTGCCTGCAGTGGCCCTCTCGGCTTGCCGTGTTTCCTACTTAAATTTTAGCGCAGAATACAAAGATGAAAGGCAGGCTATGCATGTACACGCACAGCAGTAATGTCAATGCATTTGTCTTGGTGTGTAATGCTAGCGCTCGAGTGTGCGTGTTGCCATTACACCAATGCGCGCAGTGTTGGCTATAGAACTGACAGTTTTTGATTTGCGCTTTAATTGCCGCTTCTACAAAAAAATAGACTGGTGGTGATATGTGCTTCCCACACGTGAAGGAAACCATAGCTAAACAGTATGAACAACGATGGTGCCGCAACTGTTACGACTAGGAAGTCAGAGCCCAACAGCTGTCTCAAAACGATTGATATTTCGTAGACCAGGATGGAAATGAACGCGAGAGCCCAGCAGCAACGTGGTCACTATTTTAAAACCTACCTATTACAATGACGGTTACCTTTCGAAGGTACGTACAAAATAGGCTAACTTTTCTCATATTTTAACACTGTGAAACCATATTATGAACTGCGCACCCATTTGCTGGTGGCATTCCCATGGCCAGACTTCTGGATGGAGTGCCAAGACGATGAAAACAAAGGATACCTAGATAAGAAGATTTGTAGGCTAAATTAGCTATTGGTACCTCCAAGATGTTTGATTTAATCTAACAGAAGACCTGACATTACGACTGCTTGTGCTGCCAAATTATATGCAGAAAGAATTGCGCGCACGAGCCAGGTGGTGAAAGGAATGTAGAGAACACCTGTTTCGCTTAGGAAATAAAGCGCCTACGTCTCTCACGTCGGAGATTCAGTGCCTTCGGCGTATTATTTTAGACAGCTGAGTTAGGACGGATTCCATGCACGCTCAATCAGAGCATAGTACGATCACTCGGAACCTTGCGTGTGTCCTCATGGAATACCACAAAGTACAGAAGCCCTGCGGTGGCCACTCACCTGCTTGAGGTCACCACGCCCTTCTGCATGGAGATGATGCGCAGGTGGTCCTCCTCGTTGACCCACACCAGGAAGGTCTTGTTGTCGTTGTGGTAGATGCCCCTGCCCGTGGGCCAGAAGCGGCAGGCGTTGGCGGCTTGGAGGAAGCGGTCGCCCTCCTTGAAGAGGAAGTGGTCGTCGATGAGCTGCTGCTGCACCTTCTTGCCCATTCCGGTGAGCGGGTAGTACGTGCCCTTCAGCTCGCCGCTGAGGGAGGTGAGCGTCGAGCTCACTTTCTTCTCCATCTCCTTGTACTGGGCTTCGGTCAGGCACGGGTTGAACGGGTAGCCCTATTCGGTGAAAGAAGCAGAAGGTTCAGTGCATCTGCGCTTCTTTTCGAGAAAGGAACTCTAAAGAAGCGGAGTTGGAATACGGAGAACAGAGCCCCGGTGGACCACTAAGGTAACGCAGCGGCCACCGAGGGCAGAACCAGGAGAGGAAAAGGACCGATAACATGATGAAAGGTTGAGGATAGGGACATCTGGAGACAAAGAATAGAATCGGACAGCAGGATAGCAGCAGGTAGAAGTCAATGGGAAGGGGACCATGATCTAGAAGGGAGCATAAAATAGGCTGTTGCTGCTCGATGATTTCAAAATAGGCAGGATGGTATTGGTTTCACGGCTGACATCTCCGCGACATGGAGGTACGTCTTGGCCACGTGCAGAGTGGCACGTGTGTTTACACCACATCCAGGGCTTCGAGATATTTATCCATTGCTGGGTCTCCATCGGAATGATTGCCCTTCAGTAATGCATCGTTATTGACAATTATTAGGCGCTCTTCGTAGATAAAAATTATTTTATTCTGCCCAGCTGATTACCTTATTAACAATATCAGTTTGACGTCAGTAACCATTTATAAATACCATCAGTTGTACATATCGCTGGCGACCTGCAATGGCAGTGTCACATTATTATCATTAACAACGCTAATCGCTCACTCGTCTATTTGAAGCGGAACTCTTCTAAAGCCCCTCTCACTAATAAAACAATTCTGTTCAAGGGCTTGATTCGCTCAAAGCTGAAGTACGCATCGTCTGTTTGGGACACCGGACTTGCGAAACTCAAATTCACCTGAGTGTGTTTAATTCTGCACGCTTCTCTTTGTCAAACTACCACCGCACTAGTAGCATTGTATCAATGAAAAAAACGCTGTCCCTCCCTCCCTTGGGTATGCGTAGGAAAATAGCTTGGCTTAGCATATGTCATAAACGTTACCATCACCAAACCTTGAGCCACCAGTTCATCAGCTGCCTTATCTACGCTTCAACTGCGCGAATACGAAGCACGCGTAACCATTGTTTATTTTTCATTGAATCATACCGCGGCCATGATTCTGAGTTTGAATTGCCTCTACTCAAATGTAGGGGCAAGAGCTGATAATGAATTGTTTCACACTGAACTTCAGCATTTTGTTCTTAAACAGGATCTGTAAATTGTTCTTATACTGCTCGTTCCCTGTTTTATTTGCTTTCCACTGGGATTTCTGGTTGAACACTCATGCGGCTTGTTTCCTGTTTTGTGTTTATATAGTCACTGTATTATCGACACTGTCTGCGTTTGTTTGGCTCTACCGCTCAGAGCAGTGTTACCCTTGGGTTCATGTTTTTGTATCACGCCTTCGATTTTTTACATTTCTCCCACTCCCCTGATTTAAAAGCTACTGCGCTTGAGGGTGAAATAAGTGAAATGACATGCAATTAAATGAAATACGTCGTCGTCGTCATATTTATCATATATATGTTCATTAGAAGACAAAGGCCTGTCCCAAAGACTTCCTCACACACCTGACCCGTGTCAATTACCTGTCCTGTGCCCGCGAATTTAGACTCTTCTATATACCGAGACATGAGAAGAAATGAAACAGCAAATAGAATAGAAAGAAATGCTAATTGGGTGCTAACAATAAATGCTTCTCGCAGGCGCTAACGTATATAAAAGCAGATGACGGGGCGTTGAGCTACGATGATCTAGCAGACCTGAACTGAACGTTGATTGCGAGGTCTCGCACTGTGTTTTTTTTTTGTGACAAGTTGACTAATCCAGGGTCTGTTCGGGAACGCTGCTGGCCGATAGTGGCGATTTCTAAATTTTAGAAAAACTTGATATGAGTGGTCTTGAATCCGTTGCAGATGCCCCGGTGTACACTCGATCACGTACACAGGCTTACGAAGGCAATCTTTGTTCCAGATATCATTCATGGCTGGTGCATATTTTTTTATCACGTACCGAGCAGTGAAGGTGAAAATCTTCCTCCTGGCATAGTAGTGAAGGAATTGGCCTTGCATTTCAGGTCAACTCTCAGTGCGTGTATATGTGCCGTGTATGCGCGAACATTGGCCTGGAGCAATGGCTGCGTGCATTTAGAGCGCAGCACCCTGGCGCCCGAATCGGGCTTTCGCGGCAGTGGCGGCGCAGGCGAAAGCGGCGGTGTCCGCATTACCGAGTGAGTGAACGAAACAACTCATGGCAGGAAGAAAACGGAAAAGCAGCATCTGGCGAAAGGGTGAGGGGGAGGGCAGCAGGCGCTGCTGAGGCGTCACCTCCCAGCGCGTCGTCGTGACTCATTATGTCTCACTGCCTCCACCTCTTCCTTTCTCCATGCTTCACCGCCGAGGAGCGCCTTCCCCCTCACACTTTCGTCTGCCGGTCATCCTCAGTTCGTGGCTCATGCGGACTACGTGATATTTCTCTGGATGTTCAAACACGATTTGTTGCCACAACATTCTCGGCGACAGCGAAGCGTTGCGAGATGATGGCACAGTAGCGCGCGCCGCCGTACGTTAGGGGATCACGAGATCACTTCCTGAGACGCAGCAGCTATGAGTCGTGCCGGAGAAGACTGCAGTTCGCGCTACACACAAATTTCTTATTAGGGAGTATAGTATCCGTTATGTTATTGTTTTGTGGTTGCCAATTCAAACTGCGGCGAATTGTGCTATCCACGAAGAATGTTTACGCCCCTGCGTGTTAGAGGGTGCAGATTTTTTGGTGGGAGTAACTATGACTCTCTTTAATCGGTTGTGCGTCAAATTAGTCTCATCTATGACCCTCTAGTCGCGATTTCTTATAAAGGGGGTAGGTCGCGTTCCCTTCTAGGGAGGTAAAATTGTACGATAGGACTTGCTATGGGAAGACTCAGGTGTAGGGGCTTGTAGCAGGGCCTTGTAATCCAATGCGGCAGGATGCCGGGGTGTAAGTGCGGTGTGGAATATGACACCGTGTAAACTCACCCTTGTTAATGGCATCACTGCTCAGGGATTCTCTTCCGCTGGGGAAGTTAGCGACCCCTTGTAAAGGAGCTGCCAGTGAGCGGGTGTCTGGACATTAACGTACTCCAGCCGCGGAAATGTTGGCACATAACTTAGGACTGCTGTAGTATTGTCAGTACGCTAACTTGGTGCCACCGCGATGAAATGTGCGAGCGATGAATTATCATCCTTGCATCTCTTAGTCTTCAAATAGGGTGTAGACCTTGAGTACAACCTCCCCCACCCTCGTCATTACGCGTGGTTATCAGCGTAGGCTCGTAGCCGGGTGGTTACAATTCCCGCCCAGCAAAAAAGCAACGACGTCTGCTTTCCAGAGTAAGAAGATCAAAAGGGGGAAAAACCATTTAGTTTTTCACGATATGGCATCAGCCACGAAGGTGGTTGGTTACCTGCGACGGACACAAGCTATGCCGGTGTACGCACAATAGCGAGTGTTAGCATAGCGGGTAACGTGAATGGCGGGTTACCGGACCCGACTGCGCATGCACACGTGGGGATGGCGAGGAGGTCGCCCCTCAACTGAACGAATGCGCGGGCACGGCGAGCGCTCGCCCTCAACGGTGGAAGGAATGCACACCTGCCCAGTTGAGTCGTGGCACCCTCCGCCATAGCGCTAGCGTATGCTAGCCGCTATGCTAAAGCTGTCTAATCACGTTCCACCCGTAAGACGTCTAGGCCAAAACAAATGTACTCTGAACAGACCATTGACAGCTGTCGCTAAAAGTTCATCGTGGTACGGAACAGTGCAGGACGACGAAGGGAAAAAATAAGGGTACGGGACGGGCGCTCACTCACAACTGGTATCCAAATAGACGGCAAGTACGATATAACATTCGCTTGCACTCCAGCGGATTAGAAACAATAACACACATCTAGAATAAATAGCCAAATCGGGGATCGGGATCGCTCAAAAACTAGGACTCCCCAAGAAAGCTTTCTCCTCTCCGCACAACGTCAGAGAGGACGTATTGACTGGCGAAATTGTTTGCCGAAATGAAACATGTAATCACTTACGCAATTATGAAAACTCTACCGAGCAGGGTTCACAGCAGCGTGCTTGAGAGGCAAAGAGAAAAGGACTGACCTGTAGCGAGCGTCCGCAGCGAACCCTGGTGGAGATGACGAACTCGTCCTTGGGGTCCACGTTGACTATGGTGTTGAGGTCACCGAAGTCGGTGGGAGGGTGCTTAGCGCTTGGCGGGAAACCCTTGTGGTAGTCGTCGATCACGGGGTTGAAGAGCTCCGCGAACAACGTGTACGACTCGGCGTCCGGCGCGTACACGCCCACGCCGCTGTCCAGGTTTTCAGCCCCTGTGTGCAACGGTCACGTAAGCTTCATTCATTCAATGTTGGATTCCACAACTTATTGCAACATTCTGTAGAAGGCTTTATTGGCGTTAAGCAACCAATCTGCAGGCTTCTTGTGCTTAGAATGTTCAGCTGACCTAATACGCATTGAAACAAAGGCTGACGAACTACGCGCATCATTGGCTGGTAGGATTACAGGCCATTATTTAGGAGGGTGCCGCAACTTATGAGCGACCGCTGCAATGTAAAGAATGATTCCTCCCGGCGCATTGCGCTAACGCATGTGTTTAATCTTCCCGGCGAAGTGCTGAAATGCCGCCATATTCGAAGGCATTATGCACGGTGTGAATCACTCCCTTGCCGTCCTATGTTTACTACATACTGGTTCATACCATTGAGATGGTGGCATATTACATATTGAGGTGTGGAAACTGATGTGTTGCCATTCTGATTAATCGATCAATGTAGTTGTCGTGAGAAGTACTTCAAATAAAAGTTACTTTAAAGGAAGAAGTACTTTATAAAGTTTAAATAAAGTTTAAAGTTCAGCCGACCGTCGGTACTTAAATTAAACATGACGCTATGACTAATTGTCACCGCGTTCAAGGCCCCGCTCTAGATCCCAAGAATAAACCGACGCAGCCATGAAGGAAACCAGGAACCTTCAGTGGTTGGAAAATAAATACGTTGCAAACATTAACTCGTTAGCGACTTCAAGAAAACACTGTAGTCAACATTAATCGTTGTTTACAGCGAGGCTGTGAGTAGCTAAGGATGCGCTAGTAAAAAACATCAGGCCTAAGTGCGCCACTTCTAGAATGCGTGGGAAAGTTCGGAAATCCTTTATTATAGTGAAGGGCATGCACGTGAGATGACGTCCCACCTTCATTTGTTACAGCGTTTTAGCATGGTGGCTAGCGTACGCTACCCTACCGGCGGCGGATGCTGGGACACGACCTGGCATACCCGCGCGGTCTCGGCGAGGCGGGCCACCCCTGTCCGGAACGAAATTTGCGGCCACGGCGAGTCGGGCCACCCGTCAACCGGAACTAAGCCACCCTACCGGAACGAATGCGCACATACCGGACCAGGTCCCGGTACGACGGAAACGCTAAGGAAACACGGTAACAGGCTAAGCTAACACTACTGAGTAGCGCAGAGCTATGAGGAGATGAGTGGCGTCGGCGGGTGAGGCACGGCACCGGTGAAGGATTTCTGCAGCTGGCGGATTAGCCCTTTTCGGGATCTTATTTGAGAATTCCCTGTAATTTACGAACCAAATTTTAATAGAAACAGGGTACAAAAAAGCATTTTTTCCACGGCAACGATACTAACGCTAAGGGCAAGTAACACCCTTTAGGGTGCGCCGTAACGTAAACGGAACTTCGTGCTCCGTACAGTTGCGCGCTATTGGTTTCTCGAGCGCTTAAAATGGCACTCAATGTTCGGGTGAACATCGTCTTTATAAATGACAAGCTGGTTGTTTGTACTGAATGGTGCCATGTCCCACTACTTTCATCGGGACAGTTCCCAAACATGCAGTGGTGCATAGGGCGCATATCAGCGAGCACCTGCGTTATGAGTATGCGCCAGTGGAGTACACGGGATTTCTTTCCGGGTTTCCGGCCGCATATCAGCGAATATTTTAGTTATGAGTATGCGCCATCGTACATTTAATTCCTTTCCGTGTTTCCGCGTGAAGAAGGTGCTCACAAAACGTGAAAACGTAAGAGCAAATGTAACAATACATTTTAATGCTCCAAATTAAAAAAAAAAGAGTCATATCCATCATAGGCAGCCTCAGTTGGCCTCGATCCAAGCTATAGAACACCTCGTAACAAAATAATTATTGGGGGGGGGGGGGGGGGGGGGGGGGGACGCCTGCCTTTTCTATACGCGTACGGTGCGAAAAAATGCACGGTTTCTTAAATGGGCAATAAAGGCTGAATTAAAATTTGTTTTAACTGAAAGATCATACGTTTCTTAGCTTTCTCGGCTCTGCTCGACGAGCAACATTGCGTTATTTGCTGAGAAATAAGCAAATAAAGTAAACGAAACATTTTTCTCCCCCGCTTCCCTTTCATTTTGTCGTAACGTAGCCATTGCGTCACAAACTGGGAAGCGAAGCATTGGCAGCAACGGTGCGGTCTAGAGCGTAAACGCTGGCAACGGTAGCTTTTACGTCTCCAAGCCTTGGCGGACTACGGCTGGTTTTTCTGGACGAGGATTCGACGTTTATGTTTTATCACCGGCAGAATGACGAACGCTTTTAAATGCTCGAGCGACTGGTGTGCCCGCCTACTCCGGATTTCCAGACCCCATATAGCCGGCTGCCAGCGAAGCCTGTGAACGCAACAAGCGCTGTTTCGAATGTCAAGCGGGCGTCCCGGGTTCCCGGCTGGCGCCGTTCAGGAAGGCACCTTCATTTCACCTCGCGTCGCGATCTAAAGCTATCTTATACTATCTTCTCAGATGCGGAAGAGCGACTGGACTTTAGGAGCATCACAAAACACTATCGGGAGCGACGGCGCACTCTGCCACCATCATCATTTGCTTGACAAAGGGGAGTGAGTCAAGTGGCATCTGCTCCAGAGCAACACCTACCCAACACCATACAGAATGAACATGCTCTACCCCCAGCTCTACCCGTCACCCGCATGTCCCAACTGTCAACAGGCCCGTGGCACCATCTGCAACATGGTCCTCGCCTGCCCCAACCATCCGGCACCTCAAGACGCCGCACGACTGCGAGACCACCCCAACTCCTGGGAGACGGCCATCAGGCCTTCGGACACGGAGGTTCAGCGCCAGTTGATGTCCTTAGTGGAAGAGGCCTGCAGGACCAATGGGACCCCGGACATAGGCACCAGCCCAGGTTGATCATCCGAAGTCTTTTATGACTTCAGTCAAGGCTATTCCTCCAACTCCTCCCCTAACGCGACGCGAACACACCGTGAGAAATAAACTCTTCACGGCAGCCGTGTCGGCAGTCGTTGTCCGCGCTCCCCATGGCTCAAGCATAAGGGCAAGCGCAACGCACGCTGAACGAATTATCAACGGCGGCTCGAGGGCTGACGCGAATGGCGGATGGGTAAGCTAACCACTCGGCAGTGTGTTCATTTCAGGGGCGACAGTCCGGGGCGCGCTTTACCTATAGGGACATTTTAAAGAGCGTTACTGCTCCTCCCCCGCGCGCGGAGAACGGGAGATTGGAAGCTCGGGAGGCTCGCTTAGCCACCTCAAGTGCATCTTGTTCCTTTTTCCGATTCTAATGAAGGCACTTCAGTTTCTTCCCTACAGGCTATATATATGCTTCGAGAAGCTAGGGCGCTCACCGCCGTAGGGTATTGGCTTCGCTAATTGGGCACCAATTCTTTTCGAAAACGAAACCGAAAGCATGATGGCTGACGGAATAGTGAGGGAAGCATCCCGCCTCGCAGTGTGTAGTCTGTTGTGTTTTACATACCGTGAGCTCACGGAAAGCTTTGATTGACGTTTATTTGACGTGCTCAACCACTTCGCCACTGTTTATTTCAGGAAAGGATCTACAGATGCATTTCCAAGGAGCTCTCGTCATTCACCACTTTGTGACGTCACAAACCGCAGTACCCAAATGCGTACGGGGCAGCGTCCCCTGTTTTCACGATTGTGACGTTTTCTGTATCATTAAACAACTGCTAGTGGCGAGGATGGTGGATGTAGATTCTCGGCTCTCTAATCCCGATACAGGCCATTTTGTTTCCGCCCTTTAGTGACCCTTTAAAGAGCATTGCTACGTCGACCTTGGAATGCACAGTCCCTTTTATTATGCCGCTTCGGAGGTTTAACGTAGTGACATTTAAATGTTCCCATTGAAGAAGTATACTTACCGTAACACCATGGGTTTGCGTTATTCTATTGAAAGTATTGGGGAGGTACAGAATACAAAAAAGGGGACGGTTCGATTGAAGCACACGCACAAAAAAAAAAAACTAACAAAGGTACCAGATTTTTCACTGCGCCTAGCTGGAACAAAACTGGCGAAAGCTGCGTAATCGACTCCGCGCAACGACACGTAACGTTTGCACCTTTGAACGCTTCAACAGTCCCGTGTCGTCACTGACATCCATCTCGGCCCGACGCGATGTCAATACAAAAAGAAGCAAACGCATCCCACCGTAACACCCTCGCTCAGTACGGTATCTCCTATGGGGACAACTTTGTCCCGTCGAATCTTGCGCATCAATATCGAGCGTCGCTTCGCACCTGCGTTGCCTCTTGAATTAAAAAAAAAAGTGCCTATCCAGACTCCCTTCTGTTGCTCCAGCTCTCGAAAGCACGGCCCCTGGCACTCTTATCGTTTGCATTGCGTTGTACGTCATGTAATTAAAAAAAAACACGCATGGAAGCGATGATGAAATCTGATTGCCGCACGATTCTAGCCGCCGCTCACAGGTGTAACCGAGCAGTCGGACAGAAAAGGGTCACCCCCGACCACGTGACCACGGATTTGCGCTGCGGCGAACAGAAAAGGATGGCGGTACTTTCCTAGTTACGGTGATTTTAGACGCCGCACGAGACGGAGCACGCGGGAAGATCAGCGCGCGGGAGAGAGAGAGAGAGCGAATCAACTTTTACTGAGCCCAGAAAGAAGGTGTGTGCGCGCAGGCACCAGATGGAGTAGTTCCCTAGTCTCGGGACCCATATGTGTCCAGCAGCTCCTGGCCCCTGGCCACAGTCCGTACTGAGTAGCGAGGTCGGGGGTGGACGGCAAGGTCTCCCATCGCTCGAGGGGGTATAAGGTGGGGAAGGGAAGGGGGGAGGGAAGGTGAGGGGGTCTTGAGTTTTGTGCACTCCCCTATGATGTGCGCGAGAGTGCCTCTCGTCTCTTTGCAGAACGGGTACGAGCTGTCGTGCTCGGCCGGGTACATCCTGTTCAGGAGCCCGGGATGCGCTAGCGACCCCGCTTAAGGGCATCAGACAGTGGTCGTTTAGCGATTTTTGCCTCTCGCGACAGGCAGTGCAATGTACGTGGCGTTGTATAAAAGCAGCAGCTGCCGAAGCAGCGCATCCCATTTGTGTTCTCCACCTTTTATGGTGAGGCCATGTACAGTTGGGAACCGTGGTTGGGACAGCCGAAGAACAACGTGCCTACGAAGAACGATGGCGGAAACAAACGAGAATGGAATCGACGGCGGCGGCCCGCGAACCGCACCGAGGGGCGCCCACAAGAAGCGGACCGCAAGCCGCGAGCTACGCAAGGCGACGGGCGTCGCAAAGCAAACAATGCAGCAAAAATATGCTGTAGCCATGCTTGTGACGTGTGTATTGCACAGCTTCGCTGGTCGTCCACCTTCGGTATCTTTTAATTGTATCTTTTTTTTTCTTCTTCAATACACTCACAAAAACAATAAAAAAATAAACTTAGTGCGTCGTAATAGTGACCTGTGGCGGCTCACACGGGATATTGTATTGTGTCAAGTAGAAAACGGCAATTTACTTTCTCGCCGCCCCAACAACATGTGATGCCTGTTAGGGTACCCAAAATGACCGTGAACGCAATCAACCATCGTGTTCATGAACATGCCGAAACTTTAGAGCCCGGCAGCTCAAACTTAAGTTTTCTGAACGTCTGAAATCATTTCAACACCACGTCATCGTGGTCCTTGCAGCAAACGAAACTGCCAATACCTATACAATATTTACCATAATAACCCAACCATCGTTTGAGAATTGAAGTTAAAATGCGTCGATTAATTAGGGGTCGTTTTTTACTCGACCACAGTTACTGTTACAAAATCTTCACACGCCAATCAAAATATGGTAGGCTGACCACTTCACCACTTATCTACGAACCGAGTTTTCGCGTGTTTCGGCTCCACGGGTTGTGTGCCACACATGGGGCAGTGGTACGAAGAGGTGGAGCTCCCAAAGGACATTGAACTTGCAGAAGACCTACGAGCAGAAGGCCGCCAGCTTGAATCAGTAGTTTCATTTCAGCAAGTACGCCACATCAACTAATACTTTTCATCTATCGCTCCATCGTCCTGCAAAAAGTTTAGGTCATCTCAGGACGCGCTGCTACCGATCTGATGATCTCGTGTACCGGCATTGCAAGTCCGCAGCAATACTTCGAGACGCTTAACAATTCAAATCGCCAGTACGCGCACTTACATGAAGGCAGAAACTTCCTTGATGCTCAATAAGTCGGTCGAATGAACAGACCCTTTTCAGCTTCAAATGAAATCGACAAAAGTGAGTGAATCCGGGTCATGTATATCTTAATTTTGTCCAGATTATTACCGGTATTTCTGCCGGTCGGTTTGGGCTATCTTCGCTTGCACGGAGGATGGGTTAGGCTTGATTCGCAGCCCTGTTAGTCGCCAAGATGTTGAAAAGCTTAATAAGCAATGAATGCGTTTGGATGAATCGTGCAATCGCGGACGTTGACATCGACCACGCGTAAACGGTACGACATTACAAGTAAATAACACATCCCAAGATTAGTCACTATCGCAGTTCCAGGTTTCAGGAATAAACTGGCTGTTCCATGCCGATAAGTAAGCGTGACAAGGTGTTGTTATTGGTGCGTGCAACAAAATCAATACTACCAAATCGACCATTTTAGCGAAGCGATAAAAGCTGCTTAGTATGTTGTTTTGTAGCTAAGCTCCAGTTGGACTCACTGTTACGTAATGTGGCATTGCATCTGCAGCTAGGTGATACACGAGTAATGACTTCGCCGATGACTTCGCCATATCTTTCAGCACACGTATTACTCCAGCTGGCTGGGGCTGTACGCCGTGGCTAAACCTGATTTGGAAAAAAAAAATTCACCAGTAGACGGATTGTCCAGATATTGGCGCAGAATCAATGCAAAGGCGCGGCTCAATGCTTCTTTTCTATTTGTTTCTATGTGCGGACACAGCAACGGGCCTGACGAAGTCTTATTACTCCTATGGTACTTGGTACGCATGCCACTGGTACACTCAGTTCGTGCTACTGCGCATGTGCACTACCGAATCTTCTCGCCGCAGCCTTTGGGTGACAGCTTAACCCCGGTGAAGTTTTCGAACGCGATGATAGTTGAAGTTAAGCATAGCACAGTTTTTGAACGCGATCATAGAAGTCGACGTGGCAACGTCGGCACATTGAGGGCTAGCGGTTATAGTCGTCGCCGAGTAGCAAATCTCGTGCGCCGAAATCTCGGCGCACGTTAAACATCCCCAGAGGGTCAAAATTAATCAGGAGCCCTCCACTACGCCGCGCCTCATCGCCTGCGTTGCGTCGGCGCGTTCATATCTTCTATAACGCCTTTGTGCCTGCTCAGTGCCAGAAATTCTACCGTCCTCTTTGGTGGCGCCCTAATCCCAGGTTCTCCTGTATTCGCAAGGGCACGGTCAACATTTGTCTTCACACCTGGCAACAATGAGTGGTATTAAAAAAAGTTGTCCAGGCCCTTTGTAAACAAGAAATACATGTTGTATAAAGAAGGCTGGCTCTAGCACTGACGGGCAACTCCTGTTTGAACAAAAAAGGTATAAATATTTACGAGGCCACAAATAAAAGTATCTAGTACGAGCCTGAGGTGACGCTAGAACTTGGCAGTGGTAATTACACAATAGATGGTGTTTCTCGGGCGACCTTCTTCGTAAATTATTTAACGCAAAAGTTTTTTTTCTTTTGCGTTTCACTGGATTCAGCCAGAAATGTTACGGGTGAGATCACTACTGGGTTTGTGACCCACTGGGAATTGATCGGTTATTCAGTATGCGATTGGGGAGGCAACAATGAGTGTAGCGGGGAGAAGTAGAGCAAGAAACGAGCTAAGTGCATGTTGAATCTTTATCCTAAGCATATACAGGGGCCCCCAAATACTGAATATCGCCTTGACCTAAAGCTTGAAGTCGTCATTCTCTGCGGCGAAGCCCGGCATTACCGAAAACAACGTCACGATTTCGTGGCGCAGAGGCGACGGACAAATGGGGGGGTGGGGAGGAGAAGGGAGGGGGCGCGTACCCTTTCGGGGACCACACAAAAATATTAGCGGCAGAACGCGACTGAATGGACTCGTAAGTCAAAAGGGGGAGCTCAACTGTTTGGATTTCTTTCCACAAAATTTAATTAGTATAACTCAATTATCACTAAACACCGAATTAAGCATTATTGTTCACTTATCAACTCCTATAGAGCGGGAGAAACGTTAACTGGCTCTTATCGCAGTGACAACCGTGAGGACATGTATACATTTTGTGGTGAAACTCCCACAGTGAACCCAAAAGGCCGAGCGTGCCGGCGGGAACAGTACACTGAACGCCGTTTAGAAGTTGTGCGACGCCACGCATAAAGCTTCGGTCTTTGACATTGGCTCATGAAGTCCAAGCTCGCCGTTTTACGGTCTTTTGTAGCTGGAAGACGCATTCGCGTAGCAGACGACGCCGAGGTGCGTTTCAGTTCCCCTCCGCTCGAAACAGCGATTCGCGTCGGCATGGCCATCGAAAAACCTGGTAACTTGTCCACCCCGACAGTGAACGGGCTGCTCTAGTGGGTGTCGGGTCGATAGAGCTGGCACAGTCGGTTATACAGGAGGCTGTGGTGCAATAAACCCTACAATCAATGAAGAGTTTCAACGTACGCAATTTAAAGGGACCATGAAGACAAGATTGCTCTAACCGAAAGTCTGCCTTGTAAGAATAACTGTCATTTTAATTCGAACGCGAAGTAACGTCAAAACTACCCTTTCTGATTGGGCTCGAATCTATCCGAAGAAATTGAAACCCAACGAGAACAGTACTACAGGAAGATACCGATTCTCAAACATGGTTGGGCCCCGGCTTGCCCTGGCCGCTCTGTGGTGCGCTCTTAAACGTCTGGAAAAAAATTGAAGGAAAACGACGGAAAGGATTCAACCGTGATTATATTTTGTCAGCAAACGGGGCACCGTGAGCTGTCTAACAGAAACCAGGGAACCGCGAAACGCCAGGTTTAAAAAAAGACATTGAAGATTTATTGTTGTATCATTAAAGCCACTCTGCAACACTGCCGCTAAAAGCTTTCGCTCTTTCCTTCGCATCTGGAAGCAATGCGAAAGCTACAGCTACCGCCAGCCCGGAGTGGCACTGCGGATTTGCTGGTCGCAGCAGAGGCGCCTTTAGGTTTAGCTTTGCTTTTGCGGCATTTTTTTTAAGTGGATCTTGAATGCGTTTATTGCTGGAACTGAAGGAAAGCCGGCCAATAGCCACTGCTGTAACGACGTAATTCGAGCGGTTGAAGAACGCCAAGACCGGGAAAGAGAAAAATCTTTTGGGCAAGTTTCAATGTTGTCTGATGGGCATAGAGCAGTAATTTTGGCCTCTTATTCTTAGTAATAAGTGCGTTTGTTAAAAGCATTTAGTAAGTCGAAAAAAAAGCGTTGCAGGGCCCCTTTAAGGATGCGCGAGTACCTCGTCCCCCTTCGCCACAATCTCGACGTTCTGTTCAAATGAGCGTGCCTTGCATTGTTTTGCAGCGTAAGCTACACTGGCCGAGGTTGAGCAGTTTCGCGTGGACCTTGAAGGGCCGTGCTGCGCAAGCGCGAGGAGCATTGGATTGGATTGGATTGGACTTGGATAGGATAGGATTAGATTGGATTAAATTGGATTAGATTAGACTAAATTGGATTGAATTGGATTAGATTGGAAACTCAATCCTATTGGAGTACGGGTGTCTAGAGAATTGGGTCTGCAGATTCGCCGGTCTGCGCATTCCAGAGGAGTAACGTCATAGCCGCGGCAGGCGCACTGGCGCCGGCGCGTGCCCAGCTGTGCGCCTCCGTTGCGCAGTAGCCAAGTTTGACGCTGCGCCGGAGCCGCTTGATAGCCGTTTCGCGTGGCTCCTGGAGAGCCGCGCTACGCATGCGTGAGGAGCAGTGACTGGACTGTGCTGGACTGGACTGGACCGGACTGGATTGGATTCGACTGGATTGGAAATCGTTTTAGCAGCAGTAAGCATGATAATCAGCTAATACTAGACAACCAGGAAAAATAAGAATAACCAGATGAACCTTAGCTCACGAAATTCGAAACAGCTCACGCTACGTATATCCTGGCATGGCCGAGCTAAGCCACTGCTAATTTTTTAGAAGACCGGAATACGGAGTTTCTCGCTCGCTCTTCGCACATTCTACCAAACGTGCTTTGCTCTGTAACCGCACCTGTGGGCACGTTTGGCGGCTTTATGAGGGGAACTTTCTGCCTGTGAATAAAAACTTCGGTGTAAAGTTACATTACCCGTAATTTCCCGAACGTTTCGTTCAATTTTTTGTCTAATTCAAAGTGGAAAACGGCTGGTCGACACGCAGAGAGTATACATAGAGGCCGCATACGGCTGGTGCGAAGCTCATTTGGGGATCGGGTGAATTCACCCCCCCCCCCCCTCCCCACCTCCGGATCAAATATGTGTTCGGGGGAAGGAGTGGCTCGCTTTTCATCTAAACTGAACTTCATGTGGCTAAAGCACTTCGCATCTTTCGAGGCATATCGCCCGCTCATATTAACACGGCTCGAAATGTTAAGTTAGTGGGATTTTAATTTCGTGGCTAACATACGGTACTGGTTGAGTAGCCATAGCTTCCGCCACAACAAACAACCCCTTTGGTCGCTGGAGTCCCTGATCAAAAAGTCATACAAACTAGGCTACTAGAAATGATCTATCGACTTTGGTCGAGGATTTGGGCGTTGACTTGCACGTATTGTGTAATTGAAGACGTGTTAGAACGTAGACTCACGCGCAGAAAGAGCTGTGTGCTATGCTGTGTTTTCCTGTGTTCTCCTGTGTTCTCTCCTGTGTTCTCTGCTGACGAAACATTGAGGTTGGCGATGAATGAACGTGACCACGAATAGATACTCTATCTAGTTCACATGCTTCAAGTTCGCATTGGAAGTGCAAAATATTCTGTTGTATGCAGAATTTCTAGAACGAAGTTTTATGATACAAATCTCTCCTTTAGACCCTTGAGAGGAGTGAAAGTATAGATTACAGGATTGCTGTATAGATTCTAGCATGCGTGAAGTAGAACGCAGCATATCCCTATTTTTCTGTGGCCGTAACCTGGCATTCAATCCTACGTACTTCAAATTTGGGGGGTGCAGGAGAGGGGCGGCGATTGAGAATACCAAAAACATCCTGCAACTTCGCTTTCAGCTAGGGTTGTAGAGATCAATATTGGCAGTTGCCATGGACCCTGCAGCGGCATCGTTGCGTAAGATGTTGACAAGATGTAAGATGTTGCTGAATTCGTTACAGTTGAAAAGTCCCATTAGTGGATAGATTTGACAATCGAGTTCACAATGGGAGACTGCCTCTGAACGTCAAGGTGTCCTCCAATATCCTGCTGGGAGTATTATTTGTTTGCTTGCTTTATTTATTTATTTATTTATTTATTTATTTATTTATTTATTTATTATTTATTATTTATTTATTTATTTATTTATTTATTTATTTATTTTTATTTATTTATTTATTTATTTTTTTTTTAAACATACTGCAGGCCCTTCTCGGGCTACACAGGAGTAAACAAAAACAGAACGACAAAAATACAACATGCAAGTCAACACGAAGCTGCCTTCTGCTATAACTCCAAATAACCTCTGAATGCGGTAGGGGTCTTGGGGGACGATTTCACTACGAATGCAGACACACTGCCGCGCTCTCTTATCATGTTACACGCTGTTACGGACGCAATAGGTGAAATGGGTAGGATATTTCGCCTACTGCAGCAAGAAAGAAGATACACGTAGCTCATGGCATCCTTCAAGTTTCGCATTTTTAACTTTTGTAAGAAGAACTACAGGGCATCCGCTCTTACCGGACTGGATGACATCGAGGAGGGTGGCACCCATGGCCGTCTTGCGGGTCTTGAGCTTGTCAAAGACGTCCTTGGTGAGGTACTTCTTCAGCAGCGAGTGGCAGTTCTTGGCGTTCTGCAGCTTCTTGAAGTCAGCCTCCAGCTTCTCCAGCGTGGCAGGGTCCACCTGGCCGCCACCCTTGCCGCTGCCTCCTTTCTGATGGATGCCCCTGCGCGGCGCACAGCGAACGCCGTCGCAACATAGTGAGCTAGAGTTGAGAACTCCGTAACGGTGCTCACGCCGACGAAAAACTCACGGTGAACTGCCCGGCATTTCAAAAGTATCGCTGCGTAACCTTCGCATTGTGCTTGAAGAAATGCCAAACAACGCCGCAGTCATTGTACAGTGGCGATCAATTTAAAGGTGATCGCAGGGAAATCTTTCGAGATAAAAACAGGGCTGCCTTCTCCCCTCGTTGTCTCTTGCATGATACAATCATGCTAAAACTCGTAATATGGCGCCGCTGCATGTGTACTCGCCACTCGAGCGATCACCTTCAAATCGATCGCTACTGTACGTCTATGTACGGGTGCCCGTTTGGCAAACGCCTTCAAAGCGAAACTTTAGGCCTAACGCCGGGTCTTCGCTCGCCCGCGTCGCCCCCGACCTCTATTGTGAACCAACCGCTGTAAAAGCGAGATATAGATACAAAATATCGGATGCTTCCGAGGATTCGGTAGTTTGCAGCCGCAAAATCGAGCGAGGTGTGGTGTCAAATAATATGCGAAAGCATGAATCCAGGGGCTACGTGTCAGTTTATCAGCTCTGCAAATTACCGTCTGTACACCATCACGTGAACATAATCAATTTAAAGAATCCCATTACGCGTAGACGGGATAGGTAACCTTAGAAAATATAAAAAACAATGCAGTTATCAGAGCGCATTTCAAGAATATACCGATACAAATGCATGCCTGTAAAGATAAGACACTGGAGTATGCGAAATAGGAATAGTTCGTCGAGCAATGCAATCACTCACAAAACGTTGGAAGGCAGAAAAGGTGGGCTGCCATGTATTCATGCGTCATGCAAGCGTACGTAAGGTGTTCAACAGCTGCCAATGAATTTCCAGTTACGCCTCGGGCGTGGACATGAGATAGCCTGTAGACCCCCTCCTGCCTGTAGGAATGGCCAATTGAATAGCATCCAACAGGTCTAGTACCAATGAGGTCATTTATAAGTTCAAGTAGAAATTTGGAAGTACGCTACGGCCTCCACAGCAGCGTCGCGTTTCAATTATAGCCACGTCATTATCAATCAATCAATCAATCAATCAATCAATCAATCAATCAATCAATCAATCAAGCAAACAATCCCTCACTCACTCACTCAATCAATAAATCCCTCCCTCACTCACTCACTGAAATATTAATTATAAATAAATTATAAAATCAATACTAATTAATTATAATTCGATCAATCTATCTATCGCTCAATCAATCCCTCAATCACGCACTAACTCAATCAATCAAACAATCAATCAATCAATCAATCAAATATACAATCGGCCAGTCAATCTATCACTCAAGCACTCAATAACTCAATCAATCAATCAGCCAGCCAATCAATTAATCGATCAATTATTCACTTAGTCAGTCAAACAATCAATCAATCAATTAATTTATCACGCTCATGTTTATATACGCGAGACGGCTATAGATAAACTGAGATAAGTCAAGAACACTTTTGCAACTTTTCAGTCGCGTACGGCTGCAAAAAAATTGTTATGCTCCTTTAGCAGGTTCTGATGGTGAAGCACCCACAGCTTTTTGTAGCAAACGAGATTCTTCACGTCCAATGGTTAGCAGAGCAATTACGTGCCGCTTTCCTTCTACAGTTTCGCTCTTTGCGCAGCCACTTACCACGCTCCCACCGTGAAGGGTATCACGGCACGCTTCACCATCATGCGGGAAAACATGGTGGGGCCGGCGGGACAGGTCCACCTGCGCCAAAGCGAGCAGCGTGTGGCGACAACGGTTGGCAACAACTGGCCCAACATGGCACCCTTTTGAACAGCAGTTTAGCTTGCCATCAGCGATGCTCGCAAAGGAAATTTGCTTGGGCCATTCTAGTTTGACGACTTCAAACGACACACGCTTTTCTCGCTGATGAAAATACCATATAGCGTGGTATAGTATGGCAGTAGAAAGGTGGACGGAGATAAAAATATTGTATAGTTGTCTTTGGCATTTGGAAAACAACACGCTTTGACGTGATAAAGCTAACAGGCTAACTATAACAATCACGGCTTGTGCGTGTTCTAATTTTTACCGCGTGGTTTACACGCCATAACAAAATGCGTTCATTCTTCGAAGGATGAGAAGCCGACACGGGATATATCGTTTACTATACATGTGTGACAAACCCGTACGCCGCTTTCCTGGCTGAGGCATTGGGCTGCGTGCCGAGGCTGACAGAAACCATTACTTGAAACGGAAACTATAATGAATGCACTTGCGGCTACTTTAAGGCCCTTGGAAGAGTTGTATTACAAACACGAATTGTAAATCCCGGCATTGTTCGAATCAAAGGTGGTTAGGTATTCTAAAGAAATTAACCGCATACCGAAACATAAACCATTAATATAAACGGAAACTACAATAACAAAATTGTTTACTACGTGAAGGTCATTGCAAGAATTAACTTACAAACACTAATGGTAAAGGTAGTTAGGTGCTGTAAATGAATTAGCCGCAACCCAACTCGTTCACGTGTGTAACCCTTCATCAGCTTATTGCGCAGAAAAAGTTGGCAGCTTATCTAAAAATGACATCTTCCGACACACCTGTTATCCCTGTAATCATTCCTGTTTTCGGAGCACAGGGCTACGATTACGGGAATAGTACTACTAGATATCAAAACGCACCACGGTTGAGTTGAGGTTCACCATTCTACGCGAATCCATTTTTGGCCTGCAACGCCCTAGCAAGCGGCTTTCTATTTCTGACAGCCGAGCTGCCACATTGGCAATCAATTCAAAATTGCTTGGACAGAATTCTTGGCTGCGTCTAATCTCACGACAGCCGGGAGAATTACATGCGGGTAATTCTTACGGCAGTTTCCATAAAGGCTGGCTGGCCTATTATTTGCTGAAGAATATTACGCCCCAACGTAACCTAACGTAACATAACCTCACCGAACGCCTCATAACCTACCAAAACCCAGCGAAACTGCAACAAACCTAATCTAACCCAGCTCAGCGACACAGAACACGACCCGTATCTAACGTTATCCAACACATTCCAGAAGTCCTGTGCGTCGTTCTCTTAATATTTACCAGAGTAAAATAAAAAGCATTTCCAAAATCACGATGACCGAAAAATTCCGAAAGCTAAAACAAAATCGCAATGACGGACTCGAACCTGAGCTTTCTCGTTTAAAACCAAGTACTATACCACAGTGCTACAGGGGCGACTCCGAACACGGCTTTTTAGGGAATATTTATCCCATAGAAACTCTGGATAGCGTTCTTAGCCAATGAGAGGCGACTGCCGTGAGAAATGTCTGACGGTAATTCTAACGGTTGCCGTGATAATAGACACTACCAAAATTCTTTCACGTTCAGCCGTAAGCCATCAAAATTTTCGTTTCGTATTCCGAGATGATTGGGAAACTGACGGGTTATGCTTGATTCCAAGCGGAGATAATAAAGAAGGAAACCAATGCCGTAACGTAAATGGCAAAGAGGTCACCCGGAGGCAGGCTCACCCGTCACGACGAGGGGATAGCGAGCGCTGACGACGCTGTCAGGGGGGCCCCAGCTAGCGGCTGCCCGTGGCCAGTCGCCGACTTCGACGCTGAGATGCGCGTGAGGGCTGGGAGCGCCGCGGCTCGACCGCTGCACCCACGCGTTGTCTCCACCAGGCCCCCGGGTTCGTCCCACAGGCGCGCACCCGCTTCCTTTACTTCTTCGCGCGCCTCGAGTGGGCCGCCGCGCGTCGTCGTCTTCTTTGACATTGAGCCAGGTGGGGGGCGCAAGACACGAGCGGGCTGGAACCACCGAGAATAACGCTGTCGCCGAGCACGACTGAAAAAGAGTAGAACGTCGCCCGAGTCGCGGGCCCGTCACAACGAACCAATGGGGCGACGGGTCACCCTGTTTTATTGGCAGCGCTACCGAAAAAACTGAGCGCCTGTTAGCTCTAGAAAAAAAGGAATATTATTGGAGAGAACGTTCATGAGGTTAATTAAGGGGATAAACGCAATCGGTCGCAAAGTACGGCATCTGGGATACGGCTATGCGGTGAAAGTGTTATTTCGCTTACGGCATGCTTGGGATTGACAGGCTCTTGAACACTACGTTTAGGGGTTTCTGTTTCCCATTGTAGTTAATCTCTCCACAAATTACAGAGAGGAGGGGGGTTGAACTTTTAAATGAAGTCCTAAATAATAATTTATATACTGCTACCTGCAAACAATTTCGGCAGTTGTTTCGCAAACTTCACTATTAGGCCAATCAAAGAACTGGATTAAATTGCAGATACATTTATACAATTTCATGGACAATACCTGACGAAAAAGGCTAATGATCAGTCCATTCAAATAAAGCTGATGCTTAAACCTTGTTACAAGAATAAACAAATGGTTACAGAAATTGTTAGTTGGGAGTTAGTTTAGGGGCATTTTATAAATTCCATTTATTTTAAAAAGAGTATTAGAAAGTTTCAATGTATTGAAAATAACATTACAATATTAACATCTTTAAAGCAAGCGCTGCTCTTTTATGGCTGTGCCTCAGGGAAAGCAACTGTACGTTTTTGATATCTTGTTTTTTAGAACCAGTAAGCGATTGCCCTTAAAACAGCTGTACTCGGGGATTTTAGATACGACGACGGGAAAGCCTGAACGGCCCTGTGGTAATAACGCGCAGTTATGTTGGTCAGAATACTTCTCTGTTAGTGTGTTTCACGGTGGTATTCGCTCCACACAAAGGACAGAGGAAGAAGCGAAAACTGTTGCTAGGCTCTGTCCATCAAGCTTTACCTGGCTTTGGTGGGATAGACTGTTTGTCTTGTTCAATTACCAATTAAACAATTACACCATCAACATCATCACCAAACAAAAATGGCCATACTGTCAGCATGCCGCTGATCTACTACACCTCATAATCTGGGCATACGTCAAATTCTCTCGATACCGCAATTTCAATTTCCCACACCCAAATCCCTATGACCTGCAGCGATGAATACTTAGTGCTGAACAATTCCCCTGTGAAAGAACTACCGCCTATTGACAACTTCAAACGCATGCCCTAGGGAGCCCTTTGGTGAATGGATCCTTCCCCTCACCCCTCCTGCTGCCAATGCCCCAACTTAAACTCCTCCATCCTTTTTGAAAAAATGATTTAACAGCGCCTTCTCCCATTCTCCTCGTCTGAGTGCCACTGTTGAATAAAGAATAAAGAAATGTAGCTAAGTACGCCTTATGATTCGAGAGCATTAGCATTGAAGTCTCAACGGACATGCCGCTATTGTGTGCTCCGCCATATTTCACCTCTGCTGCTGATTTAGAAGGTTGAAAGTGAATCGCCGTATACACCACACCTATGAAATTCGTAGTGCAAGTGTGCCGCGTGGAAGGCAGCGCGCCCATTCCATCTATGCATGGTAATGACGTGGTACCTGCAGTGGCGGGGATGTGTGTCCCCTCATCATCATCATCATCCACCCCATCATCATTATCATCATAATCATCATTCTTTCCCCTTTTGATGTTTTCTTTCTGTTTCCATTACTATGACCCCGAGAATTGGGCAACCGCCGTTGTTAGCCCTACATATACGCCATTAACGGGAACGTGGTTTTAAAATACCTAACTCTTTCTTGCGTAATCACCGCGCTGTAATTTCTCGTGTAGTACAGAGAATACGTCTAGTCGCCCGCATCTTTTCAAGTCGAAGGCCATCACCCATTTGCCGAGCTCACCTTTAGTTGGGTAGGATCGCATGGCTTTGGTGGTTCAAGGGATAGTTTCGCATGCCGGTGGACCCTGGTACGAATCCCACCCGGACACGGACTTGTCGATGAGATGCCGAATGACATAAGATGAACTCGTTTGTACAGGCACACGTCGACTCTTTTGAAATAAGTTACTTTGTTTACAGCAGCCTCCCGCAGAAGTGTGGCGTCATTATGCGCATCCATTTACTTGTTTTTAGGGGCGAAGCACTGTAAGGCCGAGGCTTGTCCGGCGTCCGGTGACCGTGCTCACGGCACAGCACCGTGAAAATCGAAACATCTGTGAAAAAACGGTTCACAAAAAGTAAACAAGAACAAAATAAAAGGTTCACAAAAGGTTAGAGAGAAACAGAGAGAGCGAGAGAGCTTCTGCAGAGCCGTGCTGCGCATGCGCGAGGAGCATTGGATTGGATTGGATTGAATTGGATTTGGTATTGGATTGTACTGGGTTTGATCGGGTTGAAATGAATTGGATTGCATTGGATCGGATTGGAATAAATGGAATTGTATTGGATTGGAGCGGATTGGAAATTGCTTTAGTAGCAGTAAGCACTCTCACGGGTGATTTACGGTAAGAACGATCCCCAGTGCTTCGCCCACTCGTCATGATTGACTTCGTGGAGATGCGTGATTTTTTTTTATCAATGGAGCAGCCGGGGATTTTTTATACCATCCGTTGCCCATTTTGTGCGCTGTGGAGGCCAGATTTATGACCAACGTAGGTAATTGATGTTTCGCATTAAAATGAGCGCTACACGCGTCTTGCTCTATACCCGCAATGCTGAAGGCGAACGCCTGCCGGGTTGTCGGCGTCTGCTATAAATGTTAGGTTCAAATTTTAGCGGAAGTGTTATCATGGGGAGACAGGAGTAGGCATTGTATAGGCGTATCGGAAGTGATGACACGTCTGACAACTAGGAGCCATTTATAGATACAGGTCTTCCCGTGAAGGACGTGGCAATTCATGAAATGCCCTATTCCTGCGTTCTTTCGAAAGTCCGCTCCTTACCTATGCAGCGAAGTTGTACAGGAAAGCACGCTTGACAGGTGACATTAGCGAAAATTGTTCGGGGTGCTTCACGTCATACGTGCCAAGCGCTACGGCCAAAATGGTATAGCACATATCTTCATTGTGTCTCGATTAGAAACTGGGCTTTTTAAAAGTGTTTAAAAACTTGCTTAAAAAGTTTGACCAGAATTTTTTTATCTGCATTTTATGAAGCCTGAGCGAGAACTGTGTAAAAACTATCGAAACCGGCGTAATCCATTTGGGTGAGGGTGGAGGATTGATGTAGGCTTCGGTCACAGCGTTCGCCATCAAGTTTAGTCAAACTAAGACAGATGGCGAAACGCTTTCGGCCGGCGGGGGGAACGAGCTGTTGGGTATTGTAGACCGGTGATGCCAAGCCGAAAGGCGAGACAAGCAGAACTCTCGGTTAATAGAGAAACGAAAGCGGAGAAGCACCTACTGCACCAAAGAAACTAAAACAACATAAACGAACACTTCTTGCATAAATAAGCGCGTATTTAATTAAAGATTCCTATATCTGGCAAGGGCCTCCTTAATATGACGCATCACCTTTTTCACACCCCTACGTCAGATCAAGAAAGGGTTGTCATTGTTTGCATTATGACCTTGAAATAAATCTCTTCCCCAGTGTAATCATCGTAAAATATTGATGCAATTGGAGGAGACCTGCAATGGGTTTCTTGCGATACGCCTTGATGTCGTTCCGTTATTTTGTACGAGGATTGCCGGAACTAATGGTGTTTTATTTCTATTTCAGTCAAAAGGAAAGCACAAAGGCAAGGTAATCAATCATTAGTAGATTTAAAAAAAGCGCTGCTCTTGGCTCTTTTTGCGCATTTAATTTGTGGCATGTTTCTATCAACAGAGTTTAGAATATTTGAAAAGTAGTAAAGCGCCGAATTCATAAGAAATAATTCGAAAACTAGCTGGAAGACTAGTCAAGTTGATATTTCAGGCCGTAACAGCCAAACATTTTGGGGTACGAGCTAGCTTAAGTTAGCTCCTAAACCTGTGAGTTTTAACTTGTTGGAAGAAGCATGACAGTGCGTTGTCGGGCCTACTCTTGAGCGCGGTTCACGCCCTAGGACCCCTTACGAGAACGCAGCCACTGAAAGGTAATAGTGATATGGTTTTTTCAGCTATCTGACGAGACATACGAAGCGTGGACGTTTCTGTCAGGTTGAACTTTATGATCTAAAAGTGGTGCCAGGCAAACGGCGCATTTTAAAAGCAAACCATAAGGGAACATTTCAAGTCCTTTTGCGGCCACGTTTCCGGCCATGCGTTTCTCAAGGAATGAAAAAGAAGAGAGTCGTGGTGTACTGGATACTGGATCAGGACGAATTCAGCACGCACTCCGACGTAGCTTTAGTAGCTGAAGCTTCACTAATCACCCCTGTGTCCAACGTGTGTTGTGCGAGGTAACATAAGGCATCCTTCCATGGACTGTCCGGAACATGCAGTGGAGTGGTCAGCCTTCTTTAAACAACTTCGAAGGAAAACCGACCCAAATGGCTCTTTGGTTGCATTGCCGAAGGCAATTCGTTTAGTCTTCTGTGGACCCTATTCTGCTGCGCCAAACCAGTTCTCTAGGTCCTCAATGGTGCCATGAAGCAAGAACCTCATTGCTCACTCGCCGTAGAAGTTGTGGAGCTGGCCTCTTTTGCTGTTCAGTAAGCCAATGTTTTCACGATTAAGTCGTTTCCATATAATTGTGGGCTGGCGGGCCACGACTGGGCTGCCGGCGGAGGTAGAAAAAAGCTCCAGGCAGGCAGTCAGTACACCTCTGCTTTGGCAAGACCGGACAGAGACCGTCTTTTCTACCCCTAATCTCGTGGGCAGCCACGACGATTAACTGGCCCACTCCCTGGCCACCGGCAATAGAGGGCTCCAATCGGCATGGACCCTTTGGTGAGGAGGAGAGGACCCGGTCCATGGCTTCTGCTGTGAACGCATCGTTGAATTTCTCACCACTTATCGTACTTGAGCTTGGTGACTGGCGATTCCCCTCTTTTCCGCAACAACATCCCGCCCTCGACAATGATGCTGACCCAAATACTCAGAGAAATGCTTACGGAGGAAAACAGTTCACAGAAATAAAAACCATGCACCTCTCCGCTAACGACGACGATGATCGGATGCGAAGATTTCTCGTGATGGATTCGTTGGTTGGCCAACCCCCACTGTGAGTACGGGGTACACAGAAAGTGCGCACCACTCTCTAGAAACCCCACAGCAACTCTAGGGTGTGCACTACTTATACGCCTAACGTTTCGGTTTGGGTTTGGGGTGCACGGCGCGAATCGTGCCTGCTGATTGGTGTTTGCTTCGAGGATATCGAAACGGAGCAATCGGACTGCCACCGGCTTCGTAATGCGAGGGACCCAGGTTCGGTACCGGACACGGGAAGAGTTTTTAAATGCGACGCATCTCTTGCTGTCAGGCATGTCCCTCCTGCGTCGCCGTAGTCCGGCGTCCGCACGCCAGCTGCGCATGCGCGACTCCTTCCCGTCTTCTCTCCGACGCTGTGCGTGCAACGCTCTCACTCCGCCTCATTATCATAAACAACAGCTGTGGGCGCGCGCTTCACTCGCTTCGCTCCCCTCCCGTCGCGCAAGTGTGCGCATGCGCGACTCTCCTCCGTTGTCTCCTCTCCTTGAGGCGCTGTGAATATAAAGCGGGTATCGCGCTGCGGCGGTTCAGTCAGCGCTCGCTCTCGTTCGACTCCGCGTCACTGTGCTTGACGATTGCGTGCTTGACTTGGTTTTTCCGATGAAGACGTGATGGAAGCGACGGTCCCTTTATGAGCAGTAAAATTACGCCCATCTTCCCGCGTATGAGAACACCCGCATGTGATGGAATGCATCATACGCGTTCACAACACGTTTCACCCGATTTAGAGAATCAACCCAATGGAAACGCCAATTGAACCCCCCGATGCGTCGCATCACACCCCCCACGTAGCGCCACGTTGCGAAGCCCACTCAAATCCCCGGAATCGTAAAACTGCGCGCCACACCCCCGGGGCATGGAAAAAATCATACAAAATTAAAAAGGTCCTAGGGCCTTCATAGAGCATGAGCCTTGATTACCATATTCGCGCTATAATAAATTTCTACCCATGATTCCTGTGTGTTTTGTAGCGTAAGCTACACTGGCCGAGGTTGAGCTCGTTTCGCGTGTGCCGTGAAGGGCCGTTCTGCGCAAGCGCAAGGGGCATTCGATTGGATTCAATTCGATTGGCTTGGCTTGGCTTGAATGGATGGATTGGATTGGATTGGATTGGATTGAATTAAAGTAAATTGCGTTGGATTGTGTTGCGTCATAGCGTTGGCAGACGCACTGGCGCCGGCACGTGCCCAGGTGTGCGCCTCAATTGCGCAGTAGCCAAGTCTGACGCTTGCGTCGGAGCCGCTTGATAGCCGTTTCACGTGGCTCGTGAAAAGCCGTGCTGAGCATGCGCGAGGAGCAGTGACTGGACAGGACTGGACTTTCAGTTAATAACCAGGAACAATGCTCACTCGCAAATTACAAACAAATGTGTTTTGCTTCGTGCACCCCTTGAACAACGACCCAGTCAAACCTCACGTTGAGGCTCGACAGCTTTGCTTTGCTGGCCATCCCTCTTCACGGGGCGGAAGGGCTCTGAATTTTTTTCTGTCACTTCACCCACGTTCATTCAGCATCATCGTTAGAGAAAGCTGGCTTTCCTGCAGGGCGTATTGGCGTACTACGGCAACAGTGAAGGCACTAAAGCTTAGCTTCAACAACAATGCTTTACGCAGTCTGGTTGAATTTTGTTACGCCTGTCAGTAGCAGATCATCGGCCGTTTTGCTTCTCCAACGGTGTTCAGGCGACGGATGTCGCTTCTTAATTATTCTTTTGGTTAGGGCAGGAAACACAAGGTTAACCACAATGTGTTCCGAGCAATGTGTGAAAAAGTAAGCCACTCCACGTCGACGTGGTTCCCCACATCGGCATGACCAGGTTTGCTCGTGCCTGGACTGTTTCTTTCGTAGCAAGGCTCGCTTTCGGGCCGTGGAATACGGAGCTGGTTTTGACCAGAGTCGTAGTCTGGGGAAATCTGAAGTTGCTGCTCTCGGCTCTGGCCTCACCGTTTCGTCTCGTTTAGTGCAGTGCCGATAATTCCTCTTCTTGTTGTCTATCGCGTCGGAATTCGTAGCGCCACTATGGGATATCAGAAGCATTTAAACAGGCAGTTAAGGTTCTCGTTCAGGAAGTTGTGCTGAGTGTTTCCTCGCGTACTTTGAATCTGCAGCCCAACGCCTTAGCCACTGAGCCACCGCGGCGGGAGTTCCCGCTGGTATCGTGTGCGTTACCAGTTATCTCTCTGCGTAGCCTGATGCCTTATCACGGGCAGCTGAGAGGTAGCCAACAGGCTCTACGATGCCTTCACGGGTGCGACTTGAGAAGCAGTTGCTGAAGGTCTCCATGAAAGACCTCGGCAGCAGGGTTGCCGCAGTGATCCAGCAAGCTCACCGCATTCCTATCTACGCAGTTATTGGCGGTAATCACGGCGTGCGACAGCCCGGCCTGACGGAGTGCGCATTCGAGGCCTCGAAGCAACAAGTCTGCGCAGCCAATCCAGGACGACCAAGCGCCACCTGCCTCGGTCCCGCCTGCTGGCTATAGAGGCCGGCACCTTTTGGCACCCGGCACTCGGCAGCAGGGTTGCGGCAGTTATCCAGCAAGCTCACCGCATTTTATCTACGCAGGTTGGTTGTTGCTCGCCGAAGCCTTCCTGTATGCGTATTTCCTTGCCGCACCTGTGCTGCCATTTGCTGTTACCCTTGTACGTAGAGAGTCTATGATGGTAACGAACGCGGAACTCGCAAAGTCTGTTGACACTTTGACAAAAGAGGTTGAAGAAATGCGGAAAAGCCTCAACATGTTTAATGAGCTGTACGAGAAGATGAAAGAAGACCAAGCTACCCTTGCCAAAAATAACAAGGAATTGATCCGGCAAAACCACGAGTTAACCATGCGCGCGGCTGAGCTTGAGCAATATTCCCGCAATAACAACCTGGAAATAAAAGGCGTTCCCTCGACCCAGGGAGAGTGCTGCACAGCAATCCTCAAGCAGATAGGAGAGAACGTTGGTTGTGCTGTTAGTGATGCTGACATCGATATTGTGCACCGTGTTCCGGCAAAGTAGGGGCCGCACATAATTGCACGGCTTTGTTCACGCGCCAAGAAAACGGAGTTCGCTGCAAAGGCGAAAAAAGGCGCGACTATGACTGCCGGAACTATCGGTTTCACAACGGTAAACGACAACCTAAAGCCCATCTACATCAACGATCACCTGACCCCCGAAAACAAGCGGCTCTTTGCGCAAGCACTTGCACTGAAACGAGAGAAACAGGGGAAATTCCTTTGGACCGCAAACGGAAGGATTCTAGCCCGCAAGTGCAAAGACAGTCGTGTGCACCGCATTTCGGGGGTCAATGATCTTTCAGTCTTCACATGAACAATCACCTATCAGATAACCAGCTTAGCATGTACTACAGCTTAAATAAACTAAAAGAACTCCTCAGAAAGTCGTCTTCGTCGCACAAATCTGTAATTCATTTTAACGCACGTAGTTTACCCAATGTCATGCGAAGAAATCACATGACCACAGGAAACATTACTCCAAGAAGAAAACACTTGAAACTCAGCACGAAGATGACAAAGAAGGCGACGTAAGGCACGCGGCGCCAAGGTCATTGCCTGGGCTACGGCGATGAGCGCTCGAGATTAGAGCACGAGCTTGCTCTGGACGCGGGCCAATCGGAAGCGGCCAACGAGGGCGGCGGGCGGCAGAGGGGAGCCAGAGAAGAACTCTGGGGGCTTGGCGGTCGGGCGACCGGACCCGTGCTGTGCCCCGAAAGGTCCTCCACAAACGCATTCCCAAGACACCTCCGCGCACAAGTCGTCACGCCGGGCCTCAGTGTAGAACGCGACGCCCCAAGGCAGCTGCGTCGGCCACTACGCCACGGGGGGAGCTTGGAGCGCGCTTGACTACCGCCGCCACGACATCACCTGGACGTTTCAAAACCGCAACACCACTACTGGGACGTGAGGTAGGAGAACCTCGTTCCGCAGGAACCATCACTGTGTGCTCGCCCTGCATTCTCGGACCTTGACTGTTTCGCCTTTGTTGAACTGTCTCCCGTTTGCTATGCCGCATTCTCGTTATAATTTCTACCTTGTTCTTTGTTCCCTCTTATTATTTAGTGGTCTCTGTTTGTTATGAGTGTCCTTATGTGAGTTCTGGATATTATAAAACCTAGTCTCGTTTCCAAAGTTCTTCTTTTGTAATTATTGTCCCCCCGAACCCGACACCAAACATAAGGATGACGTAATAGATTTTCTAATACTCCTTGATCATAATTTTTCGATTATATGCATTTCGGAGACATGGTTGTCATACGATGACGATAGGCTGTTTGCCATACAGGGTTATGACGCGGAATACGCCCTTTGAACAAGTGATCGCCACGGTGGTTCAGCCATATTCATCTCGATTCAGCTCTCATACAGGCGCCGCTCTGACATGAAATTTAACCTTGATAAAGTAGAGCCCGTGTGGCTTGAATTTGACCGCGCATCTTTCCCGTCTAACAAAAACACCATAATTGCCTCCATTTATCGGTCACCTTCATCATCGTACGTGAATTTCTGCGCAGAACTGGAAATCATTTTGAGCCGCCTGAATCACGAAAACAAAAATATAATCACAGTCGGTGATATAAACATTGACATTACAGATATCACAAGCAGCTGCTGCGCAGATTACGTAAACTGTTTTGTTGGCCGTGGTTTGGAATCATTGTTACAATCGCCTACACGCTGCACTTCCCCCCGCCATGGCACTCTCATTGATCATGTCTTAACGAACGTCATCTCGCCTCAGATTGCGGGCATCGTTAGCTTTGATATTACGGACCATTACCCCATTTTCTTATTGGTCGAAACTCATAACAAATGCAAGGCGAAAAACTCTAACAAGGTCTTTCTTCGACACCAGATTGTTTCAACAGTTAATTTCAAACATTGACTGGAGCGTTATACTCCAGGAACCGAATGTTGAAGCCGCTTTCAGCAATTTTTGTACTGAATTAACGAAAACAGTTAATTTATGCTCATCATTTTCTGTGACATACAAACGGTACTCTGCACCGAGAAACCCGTGGATCACAAACAATCTACTACGGTGTATTCGTAAAAAGGACAACCTACATAAAAAACTTAAAAAGCGCCCATATAATCTACCTTTACAGAAGCGGTTCAAAAATTACTCCCAAACGTTATCTAAAGTTCTAAAAGCCGCAAAACGGGACTATTATCAAACTCAAATTATTAAAAATGGTAACAACAATGACAAAAATTGGGAGCGCATTAAGGAATTTTTGAACCTGTCTGAACAAACACCCAGCGCAAATGAAATTGCTGATGACCCGCCGCGGTGGCTCAGTGGCTAAGGTGTTGCGCTGCTGAGCGCGAGGTCGCGGGTTCGATTCCCGGCCGCGGCGGTCGCTTTTCTCATGGAGGCGAAAAGCAAAAATACCCGTGTGTACGAGATTTCGGCGCACGTTAAAGATCCCCTGCAGGTGGTCAAAATTAATCCGGAGCCCTCCACTACGGCGCGCCTCATGGCTTCCGTTGCGTCGGCGCGTAAAACCCTACAATCAATCAAATTGTTGATGATGGAAAGTGATTGACTAATTCTTCCGATATAGCGAATGCGTTCGACAATTTTTTTTTCGATGGTATCCTCAATCCCACCAAGTAATATTCCGCATTATGCTCGTTGTTCCCAATCATTTTATTTACGCCCTACATCACCGGAGGAGGTTTTTCGTGTTCTGTGTGGTCTAAAATGTACTGGTCCAGGGTTAGACCTCGTTCAACCATCAAAAATTAAGCTTGTCTCTCATGAGCTTTCGGGTGTTCTCGCTTCTCCTATAAATAACATATTTACCACAGGCATTTTCCCTCCCAGACTTAAACTTGGAAAAGTTGTGCCAGTTTTCAAAAAAGGAGAACGAAATGCGTTGGGTAACTACCGCCCGATAACGATCCTGCCATTCTTAAAGGAGCCATGAAGAGAAAATACAAGTTCGTTTAATTTGAAAGAACTAGGATTCAGTATCTCACTCAGCTCCATTACAGTCACAAACGATGTTTTTTTAACGAAAAAAAAGCAAGAAGTATTTAAAAACTTTCAAATTTTGCGCCACAGTGACGTGTTATGAGCAAGAATGACGTCATACGGGCCAACAATAAAATATAATTGTTTGTGCGTTAACTGCACGTTAGCATTCAAGTGATGCGGTCAAATGGAACTAGAGGCCCCATTACAGACGTCCAGTCATGTGTCGTCGCGACAGGTCAGTTAGGCGGCCGCCAATCGCACAAACAAGGTTCCGTGACGTCATAGAAAAGTTGCGGGAAATTGCCTAGGGGGTCGCCATGGCTTCACACGTTTTCTTTAATATCTCCATTATTTGTTCGAAGATTGCAATGATATTGGTATCATTGTTATCGGGACTAAGCAGTCTTTCTAATAAACCCAACTTGTATTTTGTCTTCATGGCTCCTTTAAGTAAACTAATCGAGAAACTTCTTGCTGACCGCCTCACCAAGTACCTAGAAAAATTTAACCTTCTCACACCACGGCAATTTGGTTTCCGGCCCAGATTTTCTACGGAGCTAGCGCTTATAGAATTCACTGATCAGATTAAAACGTTTTGACAACGGTTGCTGGGCTGTGGCAATATTTATCGATTTTACTAAAGCATTTGATACAATTACCCACAGTATACGTTTTTCGAAATTAGAATCATATGGTATATGTGGACCGGCTCTAACCCTTCTAAAAAGTTATCTGTGTGACCGCACACAGGTTGTTCTGATTGCATTCTTTACGCTGATGACACGACTATATTTGCCGGTGATAAGAATCTTAGCACCTTAACGACGCGACGTAACGACGACCTGGTAAACATTGTGTCATGGTGTAACGATAATGCGCTGCATATAAACGCCACAAAAACATGCTTCATGGTTTTTCATGCCCATCATAAGCAAACCTTTTTAGTTCCGAGCATCATTCTGGATAACCACGTGATTTATTAATCAAATACGGCCACGTTTCTAGGCGTTGTGCTTGGCACTAATCTAAAATTTAACAAACATGCCACGTCCCTTGTTAAAAAAATTGGTTTTGGTATACGTGTATTAATCAAATCTCGCCATTATTTCCAGCAGCATGTTATTCTGTCACTGTATTACGCTTTCATACACAGCCACCTCACATACTGCCTATCTTACTGGGGAAACACGTACGAAACTCACATGTCTCACCTTGAACACTTGCAAAACCAAGCAGTACGCCTGATTACATTCAATCCTGTCCAGACATCTGCCCTCCCAATCTACCGGAATCTGAACATTCTTCCGCTCACATACTCACTACAGTTAAAGCTCGGCCTTCTAATTCATCGAATTCGAAATAAAGGTAGTGGCGTTAATAATATTTCTGCCCCACAATTACTAAACCCCAATAATACCAGATTCGCAGTACAAAACAATATGCTACTTCCAAAAGTGCGCACTAATTACGGGAAACAGTCTTCTTTTCAGGAATAATTCTTTGGAATTCATTGCCCAAAAAACATCAAATTCATCAACCCTGAACGCTTATTTTATAACTGCTTAAAAAATCACTTGTGGTCAACAGTTTTCCGGTAATCAATGACCATTAACCTTGATTTATTACATCTAACCCGTTCTTTGAATATATCTGTTTAATTATGTTCTATTGATGTTTTTTTGTTCTTTGCCAAATATCGCTTCACTGATCTCTGTAACGCTCTACCTGCCTGTGTGTGCGTTTCTTTTGTACTCAGCACAGGAGGTCCCCTCAACAGTGTAAACACTGGGACCTCCTTCTGTAATAATAATTGTCATTGTTCTTCTCCTGTATGCAAATATTTTTCAATAAAACCTGAAACCTGAAACCTGAAATGTCGTCCTTAGCGACTTGCTGTATGACAATCTCTGTACTGATCAGGCTCACCTTCGATATCTTTTCACAAACAATCACTTCGCTCGAAAACCCATGTCTGCGCATTCTCCGCATTTTTAACTGTGAAGTTGTCGAAAAAAATCGTTTCTGTATGGGGTCCGCAATTAAAAATGACAAGAAAATGCCGAGCGCATGTGGCGCGTTCCTCGTTGCGACCGCCCAGCAGTTAAAAAACAAAAACAAAATGCCGAGTCCCATGTGCGCGTTCCGCACGGTGATCGCCAAGCGTCTCGTGCGCACGTTTATTAAGTAACATACCCACTTAGGGAGATTGGCCAAGATTGATAAAAAAAAACTCCTACCTCCCCTCGCGGGAACCCCAAAAAACCGCGTTTTATAGCGCGCATAACGTTGAGGGGACTGCGTAAGCCGGTCCCAGTCGATGACAATGTTGGCGTACTTGTAAAGCGGCGTGGACTCTAGGTGTTTGAGCCAAGCGTGGATGTTGCTTCGCCGGAGAACGGCACACCGGTTATATGCGCAGCGCGCCCGAAGGAGAGGAAACCGCGGGAGAGTACTGCACATGCGCCGGCCCCAGCGCGTCTGCCGCGGCTATGACGCAACGTGCCGCGGCTATGACGCAACACAATCCAACACAATCCACTTTAATCCAGTCCAATCCAAGCCAAGCCAAGCCAATCCAATCCAATGCCCCTCGCGAGAGAGTGTTCGCTATCGGAGAGGAGAGGGGGTGAGCGGCGGAGAGCGCAGCTGGCGCGGTGAGGGGAATGGGGGAGGGGCGGACAACGCCGACGACGACGACGACGACGACGACGACGACGCCGGAGAGACAAGGCGAGTGAATCAGATGCTCGGCATCTAAAAAAAAAGTACTCCAGCGCTCGCCGCAATCGTGGCAACAGTAGCTCGGAAGGAAAAATTAGCAGTGGCTTAGCTCGGATATGCCAGGATATACGTAGCGTGAACTATAGGGTACAGCTTAGCTTTCCTGGTTGTCTAGGATTAGCTTGATTACCATGCTTACTCCTGCTTCAATGACACGCACACGGTATGCGCATTATGCGCATTATGTGACGCATGTATATTTATCAAGCGGCTCCGGCGCAGCGTCACCAATCGCCCCAGAGCTAAGCTGCTTCCACAGGCGCACGCCGGTGTTGCAGCGACGCACGAGCCAGCCATCCCTCGCATGATCATCAAGTGGATCTGGCCGCCACGCGCGGGACGCAGGTCGGCGAAGACGCTGGGTGAGTGGGGTGTGTGAGAGACGCCGGGCGGCGAGCAACGTTCTGTGCGCCGTGTGACGCCACTGCTCCTCGCGCATGCGCAGCACGGCTCTCCAGGAGCCACGCGAAACTGCTCAACCCAGTGTAGCTCACGCTACAAAAAGGCTCCAGCGTTCGCCGTAATAATGGCAACACTGGTTTAGTGTGTGGCCCAGCCTACCACCGCTGCAACGCCTGACTTGTACCTATCGGGGAATGATGTTGGCGGTGAACCGCCTTTATGTGTAGAAGCAAGGATCCATTGTGATACTTAAAATGTTAGGGGCGAGAGGTATTTACCATGCTTGTAGAATGCGGGACATTTCTAAGGTAATCCTTACCATAACTCAAAAATTTATAGTTGCATACAAAAAAACAAGTGAAGACGTTTACAGGTCGTCCAAAGTAAACAAATTTAATGCAGCCAAAAACCTACAAAAAACTGTCGGAATAAGGTGTTCCTGGCAGCAGGTGTTCCGTTGCACCTCGCAGCCCCGATTAACACTTTGTTATCATCATCCAAGTGTTCATCCTCGCGCCGTTGTCGCGAGGGCGTCTCGGTGGCGACCATCGGCTGTTTCGAACCTCTCGCGGGTGGGTCCAACGGCTTGACCTCGATCAGCCTGCCATGCACTGAGTCCGTCTGACCACTTCCGATTGACGGCGTTGGTTTACGAAGACCGATCCGGGAGCGCGCTGGGCGTCCGGCTGGCGGAAGATATCGCGACTACGGTTTCTACGCTCGGAGGCCAACCTCAAAGCCATGGCCGACAAGGCTACGCTGGCGAAGCTCGAGCAGGCCTTCGCCAAGCTGCAGGCCGCCCAGGACTGCAAGTCACTGCTGAAAAAGTACCTCACCCAGGAAGTCTTCTACAAACTCAAGAGCCGCAAGACGTCCATGGGAGCGACGCTGCTCGACGTTATCCAGTCCGGTGAGTGGCTACGGTGTGTCGGCGTGCTGTGACGGGCTGAGCACGGCGAAGGAATGGAACCAGATTTAGTATGATTAGAGCAAAGAAGTTTAATACACCACCCACTCCGGTGGCGAGCCAGTATTTAGATGAACCGGGAAATTAGCTGAACGTCAAATTACGCACCAGTCCCCTTGGCGAACGAAACCTAGGAGAAGTTCTTCGCCTGCTAATTTGTATACAGCTAACAGAACTATGCGCGCAAACGTAGCTAGTGCTCAACGACCATGAAACGACCATCCTACTGATTGTGAACTTGTGCACGAAGTGTTGGCAGTGCGTGCATGATATACCGCGTTAAGTGCAGTATACGGCAGAGCTCTTCGATGTAACTCTGGTATACGGGGGGATCAAAGTTAAGTTGACCAGTTTATTTTAAATTAGGCGCTTAGTTTTACGTGAAGACCACCTCTACAGTAAGGTTATGCGCCCATGGGGACAGAGATTCAGGTGGTAATTATTGATATCGGTGGGTTCATTTATTAAAATTTAATAATTAACTCTTTAGTGGCTGCACTGAGTAGGCATGTTTGTATTGAAAAGTCAGACGCAATGAATTTCGACGCAGTTTAATTTGGCAGAATTCTTCTACTGGATCTGTACTCCGAGATATCGAACTGCGAAGTTTAATTGCCACTCGCGTGATTACGCATGCAAAACATTGAAGACCTGCGCAAAGCTCCTCCCTTTTGTGACGTGCCTGCTGTGTACGGTGTTTAGTTTGACAACGGAGTGGAGGCATAGGAAAATGTTATAACTACCACCCTTTCAGTCTCGGCTGGAGTTATCGCAACCTGCAACACTCGGCCCCACTTTCGAAACACAGAACAAAAGGGAGGAGCTTTACGCCGGTTTTCAGCGTCTAGCATGCGTAATCATGCGAACGGCAAATAAACTTCGCAGTTCGATATCTCGCAGTACACATGCGCTAGAAGAATTCCGCCCAATGAAACTGCGTGAAAACACGATTGCGGTTAACTTTTCAATACAAACATTCCTGCTTACTGCAGGCACTAAAAAGTTAATTATTAAATTTTAATAAATAGCCACCGACATCAATAATTACCACCTAATTCTGTGTCCCACTGGGCGCAAAACCTCACTGTAGAGGTGGTCTTCACGTAAATCGAAGCGCCTAATTTAAAAAATACCTGTCGACTTAACTTTGATCATTCTGTATATGCTTATAAACGTTGTGCTGCCTATTCTGCACTCTTCGTAATCATACTAATCACAGATAACGATACAAATGAAAACACAAGTGCTTTACTATGGCCACAGTGAACTATAGGAATTCGTACCATTACCTTTTTATCGGTATAGATCCTGACTGTGTAATGTCTGTGTTAATCTACCGGTGTAGAGGTAGTAGCAGTGGAGTACCCCATTGTGTGGCACACGGGGTCCTGATCTTTGGCGCACGAACAGCGCGCCAAGCTATGAGAATTTCTCGGACCAAAGGATGTTTTGATAATCACCTACACACTGGAGGGTTGTTGAAGACAGGAGACAAAGAAATGGTAACGAAAAATGGTGTAGAAGCCACTACGCTGGTCGTTTACAATATACACCGTCTAGATACGTTTTATGTCTTTTTCTCCAACTATCGCACACTTCGCGGCATTTAATTAACACCGATGTTAATCCTGAGTGCCATAAAAAGTCGTACCGCATTCTGTAGATTTCCGCGTGGTGGTTTAGGCCTACTTATTTGTGTAGTCTACCGCGTGAGGGTACTGGATTGGTTAGATCTTTGTACTGTTGTTAGTTAATTCGCGGTATTTGCGGGGCTTTATTATTGAAATTTTTTGGCTTTTGGTGTGCTCTTTTCTACAGGCAGTGGCTGCGTGTAAGGCGTTATTTCATCGGTATTTTTTTACGTGGCTGCAACGGTTTTTCCTGTTTAAGTTGACAGCGCAAAGGTGCTGGATTAGAGTGTAATTTGGTTGGTTAGTTGCCCGGGGTTCTTTTGATGTTTTTAAGGAGCCCTTCCCTTTGGGGAAGGGGGGGTTCATTTACGATGCCCCAATTCATATGTAGCCTTATACCTATGGCTCCTAAGGTTTTTTAGGTGTCAGTGCAGGGGGCCTGTGCGTGAAAGAGTGGGACGGGGACTGGAGCCTCCCGTATTTTCTAGTTTATAACACACTTGCTGAAACGTTGATACGGAGTACTATGCGGGGCGACGTGGGTATGCGACGGCCGTAGATGGAAGGAGGTGAAACGCGTCGTGTTCTCCAGTATCAGCGCCAATACTCAGTACCCTACATGGACGCCACAGAGCCCGAACAGCGGGCTCTCAAAAGAATAGCGCGTGTTGTGACATCACACGTCACGCGGGGGCTCTGGGCACTGATGCGTTTGGAAACACGCATCCTGGGGTGAGGGGGAAGCGAAGGTATCCGACTGAGCTGTAGTCACATCTTCCTCTGAAAAAGAGCAAAAGGGCCGTGGAGGAAGCGGACCGTCAAGTCGCCAACCATGGGAACCTCCGTGCAACAGGGCGAGCTCGCTCGGAACTGCGACGACTTGCCACACCCGCGCACACGCCCGAGTGGCTCCTGTCCTGCGCTGCGTGGGGAGATTTGACTCCTAGAGACCCCCCGTGTCAGGAGTGAAAACGCTCTCGAACAAACTTCGCCAGTAGCAGGCACACTCAGATTCCTAATAGACCTCTCCCGGGGTATGTCACACGGCAGCCATGACGTCACGGCCAGCGCACGTGCTGGATGCAGCTGGACGTGTGGTCGTCAGGCGGACGTGGCGCGTATCCAGTGAGGCTTCTTTGGACGCGCGCAGAAATGGAGTTCTTGTTTGTTGGCTTTTCTGATGCCGGCGGGGTGCTGTGCTTTCGGCTACACAAGCCACGGAAGCAACGCACCGACACACTTTCTCGTTCCCAAAAAGTTAAATTTGGCGTGTGTTGTGGATGCGCGCAACGCGTTTAAGAGGCTGGCAGCCAAAGCAGCAACATGGTCCGTTTTCCTACTAGCAAAATGTTCCATTTTCCAACTTCTGGTATTCCTCAAAGCGCAGTCACACCGCCTACGTTGGCAGTACATGCCGATTAAGGCCATGGTGTTTGTCAAATCCTTTGCAATCGTTAAGCACCGTCAGAAATTTTGTCCAATGAAATAGTGCCGGGGTCGGGGGATATTTTCGTGCTTCTAAATATTGTCATGCTTTGGCCAAGTGGATTACAGTGTCAAAAAGGACAATGAATGTCCAACCTCCTTAGGCGACACGCAACATATGTTTCGACTGGTGATCCCCGACAGCCGTTTACCCCGAGATCGATCCCAACACGTTTGGTCGTATGCGGAGTAGAAGTTCTAGACAAATGCCTCCTTGTGAGTGCAATAAATTTATACCTTGATCAATTATATCACGCCTTGAGGCCGCTCCGAAAGAGAGATGCTTGTCGTACCCGAAAATTAGCATCGTGCCTTCTCCGTGCCTGCTCACGCGCCTGCACTGGTGCTGCACACTAACTCGAAAAATGAGTTTGCTCAAACTGAACGGACACAGGGAATGTAGGCTTTTGTTGCAGTTTACCGACACTGGCGTATACAGCGGGTAGTACAAAGCCTTTAACGTTTGACTACGATGAAATAATGACTACTGATAATTATTTTAGTGCGACTGTCGCAAGCCAAGCACTAACCATTAGCGGCTGCTATGCTATGTACTCTCACGATGGCAATGAAGCATTTCGGTATAGTTGACTGGGGAAAAGTAACAACAATCGGTAACTTGTGGAGAGCCCGACATCATCCCGATATTTTTTGACAGCGAAGCTCTTTAGCAAATCGCATTTTTTTCAGGTCCACAGTTAAACAAAACAAAAATAAAACAAAAACAAATTTTTGGTTTTTTTGCTGCTGTTTATTTTACTTCTTCCTATTTTTATGCTACCCTCTTCCCCCTCGACATGAAATCGTGCGTGCGCCGCTGTCTTTTGGTGGCGCAAGGAGACCAAGTACAGGCAGTGTGGAAAACGTCCAGGGAGGAAACGGAGGAGGCCGTCGTCGGAAAAAGGCACATACGTTTACATTATTTACAGAGAACCGTCTTCAAAGCGCCCATCTTGTCGCCGCGCCTGGTCGTCTTCGTCTTCTTTGCCTATGCGTTTGCTGAGCTCGGTGCCCGCTTCATGTTCGTTCTTCATCGAAAGTTTCAACAGGCAGCGTACACGCTGCCTGCGGCATTGCTCGGCGTAAGCGGACCTCGAAAGCAAAAACGAATGAGATCACCTTGGTCTTTAGCCGATACAAAGCATCATCAATAACATTCCTGGAACGCGTCGCAGCATGACCCCTTTTCGGCCGTTCTGTCACGCACTGATTATCCGAAACCATAAATGCCCTAGCGTTCACTTGACCGCACGGTACGCAGTTGTGTTGCGGTGGTTTTAGGTGCAGAAAGCCACATGGAGGGGCGACGGCCGCAGCTGCTAGCTAGAGCCCCCACATGAAATGTAGGCGGCCAGCGACGGCCCTAACCAACGGCACATAGTTCCTTTCGGGCTCCGCGCGGCCAGGTCAGGCCGTCGGCGCAGGCGCGTTTTTCCAACCACCGTCGCACTTCGCGGCCGCCGGTGGGCGCCCCCCGTCGTGCACTTGCGTTTCGTGACGTCATGGTATTTACATAAAGGGAGAGGTCCAGCCGCCGTGTGCGCCTATAGCGATGTGTCGATGCCGCTGTGTTTCAGTAAAAAGCTGGCACTGAAGTTAATGCTGCCGTTCTGACAGGTGAAATGGCTACGCTTATGCGCGTTGCAATGACTGTGTTGCGAACTATCGCACGATATTTTAGTAGTATGGTTGAGTCACTCTGCAAGGCTGTCCCGTCAAGAGCGGAGCAGCGCCCGCCCGCATGCCTCCGTGTCGGTGCTGTCCCTCGCCCTCGTCATGCGCTTCGCAACGCACGGTAGCGTAGACAGGAGTACGCGAGTGGACAATCGAGCACGCAGGCCCGTGCGGGCGGTCGAGCACGTCAACAGGTACTAGAGGCTTGATACACAATCGGCATGGCATTTCTTGGCATGTCGGAAGGCTTGTTTTAAAAATTATCTAACGTTAAGCCTAAACATGGGACGTCCGGCTTAACGTTGCGATTACAGGCCCAAAGCGGCAGACGTATGTGCGTCGGAGATATCCGGTTTCCGATGCGGCGCGGCAACATATCTAGCAGGTTGAATGCGCGTGGCAGCAGCCGTTGCGGGCTTCATCCGGCGGCGAAAGGGCTTTTCTTGGCCACAGACGCGTGTGGATACGCGTCCTTTTCTGCTTATGTGTTTCACTCTTCACGCGATCAATCGAAACGCATTGGAAAAAAAAAAAAAATGAAAGCCCCAGAAAGAAGGTTATAACGCGAAACGGTCTCTCGGGAAACCTGAGTCAGAACAAAGTCCAAACCGCTTCGACTGTGTCGGAATAGCGCAATCGGATAGACGTCGGCTTCATCCCGCGAGGGACCCAGCTACGATTTCGACCAGGGGAAGCGCGTTTGTCTTGAGGCGCTTGAGGTGCCTTTGCTTACCCTCATCATTTTCTGAAACACCTTGTGTGAAGGTGGCTTTCCCGCAGTCAGCTTTGGCACTACTTTGAACGCCATCAGTAACTTCAACATGCGACCGGTGTTTCACTCATGACGCGTGGCCAGCCCATTGCGAAGTAACGCGCTGGCCGGTGTTTTCCATTGCCACGTTGGCGTTGTTGCGGCCGCATCGATCGCCACGGCGCCCAGCCACCGTTATCGCTTGGGCTGTGCTCCACGTAGTAGTGGTAGTAGCTCGATACGCACGTGACCTGCTGCGGGAGACTCTTTTCATCCGATGCGCCGTACCCGCTGCCCAGTGTTGCTAGATGCGAGTGTTTTTCTACGCCATCCATAAACACAGCCAACCTCCCTCCCGCTACTTCTAACTCCACTGGAACCTGTTTTTTTTTTTTTGTTTGGCGCATGCGAATAGGGCACGTTGCGGCGAAGTTTTCTGCGTACATGAGACCGCCGAAGTTTAGATGCAAAGCATCTTTTAGTCGACCCTCCGTCGTCCGGCGTCCGCACCTCTCCTGCTTCGTTCCCCTCTACACGCCAGCTGTGATAAGGCCGCTATCCTCCTCGCCGTTCGGCTCGTCTCGTGCCAGCTCAGGAAGACACCGGCAACACTGTCGCTCCAGGAGCCCTAACCAGCTGTGATAACGCCGCTCTCCTTCCTCCTCGACGCTCCTCCTCGCCGCTCGGCTCGTCTCGTGCCTCCGAAGACAAGGCTGCACAGAGGAGAGCTCGCGACGCCGAACGTAAACGGCAGTGTCGAGCAGCGGATTCCTCGCTTCGAGAATGAGAAGCCGCTTTGAAACGCCAGCGGCGAGTAGCTGATCCAGATGGCGTTCGGCAACGTGACAACGCTTCGAAACGCCAGCGTCGAACAGCGGATTCCTCGCTTCGAGAACGAGAAGCCGCAAAACGTTCCCCACTACTCGATAAATGAAGAAGACATTTAATACGCTACTACACGTGTCTTTACTCTAACAACCAATTAACAGGCTACTACTCCACGGCTTTGCATCCCTTCAGGGTTCCCACGTGGGAAAATGATGTAATTTTTCTTTCGCCCAGCCATATAAAACTTAACTTTTTGAATGATCACATCTGGATTTCGTAGCAAACTGCTCAATCCGTATCCGCTATTGCCTGGAAAATGCAGGCGTCCAGAACCTTGACAGCGGCATTGGCATCTACGCGCCCGACGAAGAGGCGTACACTGTCTTTGCGGAGCTCTTCAACCCGGTCATCGACGAGTACCACAAGGGGTTCAAAGCCACCGACCGGCACCCGCCCAGTGACTTCGGAAACCTGAAGACGTTCGTCAATGTCGACCCTGAAAACCAGTACGTCATCTCCACGAGGGTCCGCTGTGGCCGATCGTTGCAGGTGAGGCGGACACGTAAGCGTGCACAGCCGAACGCGGGACACAGAATGTATACTTAATGTCCGATGTCCAAGGCTACTTAAAATTTCCTGCCGGTAATCCGACTAAGAAAAGGGGCTTGTGCTGTCTATCTAAAACACAAGGGCAGAAAGTTGGGTCATTCGTTTTCGTGCGCCTGAGTGCGCTGGGACACCGAATCAAGTTCGTGAGAGCCCTCACATACTTTGTCTAGAACATTTTCTTGCATGATAGCATCTTCTAATCATTGCGTCTTAAAACAGCAACGAGTTATATTCCGTACAAACGGTAGATAGGCGTTACTCATACTATCGAAACAACTTGCATGCCGGTAGCTTATTTGATTTTGGCTTTACAACTCCATCTGCACTTAAAACGTGTGCATGGAATTGATGGTAACTTACCTGCATGAAACAGGCTATTCTTCATGTAGTAAGCTGCGAATTAGAGACATTGGACCTGTAAAACGTCTGGTAGAGACTCCCGGAGTCGCCCAGCACTTCCTATTCCTTCGCAGGCACTATCTCCCACCGCACCCGTCGCTAAGGCACGGTGCCGCCAACATATGGCGCTTCCTACGAACTCACTGCTTCCCCCACCGAACCATGCTCACACACACGCACACACACGTTTCCAACACCACACTGCCCTCATTGCCACCAACGTAATGCCCACTTTCATTCGCTATGTGAGTGTCTACACGACCCATTTCTCTCCTAACCCATGCCCCACCACTCGGAACAGGCCTCGGGAAGCTTGAACCTGGCGGTTCAGGAAACTTTAACCGCACGGGCCCTTGCGGTCGCCGAAGACGTATGGGCCTCGGCCATTCCTCCCCCTAAATCCCAGTTGTAAAATAAAGTGGTTATCTCTCTCTCTCTCTCGAAGGCAGCGCGTCTCAATCTGCACTTGCTATGACAGGGCTACCCGTTCAACCCGTGTCTGACAGAAGCCCAGTACAAGGACATGGAGAACAAGGTGGTGCAAGTGCTGAACTCCCTCGAGGGAGAGCACCACGGCACCTACTACCCTCTGACCGGAATGACCAAGGAGATCCAGCAGCAGCTCATCGACGACCACTTCCTCTTCAAGGAGGGCGACCGCTTCCTGCAGGCGGCCAACGCCTGCCGCTTCTGGCCCACGGGCAGGGGCATCTTCCACAACAACTTCAAGTCGTTCCTCGTGTGGGTGAACGAGGAGGACCACCTGCGCATCATCTCCATGCAGAAGGGCGGCGACCTGAAAGAGGTGCGCATAATCACATACATAGCCTAGGAAATTGAATAGGGTGAATTGGCGGGGTCTCACACAGTTTTAAACAGTGCCCAAGGACCAGAGATGGGGAAAGAAGTTTGGTCGATGAGACACGCTGGCTGTTAGCGGTGGTTACCATGGGGGCACACGCTTGAAGCCTATTTTTCCTTACATCCCCTTCTACTCCCAACCCTCAGGAACCCTCATCGCCTACCTATACACGAGGTCCATGGAACGGAGTTGCGGTCCATGCAAACACACAGGGAACCCTTCGACGTCTCAGGTTTCAAAACTTTGGTGTCGATAATAGCGAGTGCAGTATCTCTTCAATAGCGAGCTGTGTAGAAACCAGAAGCCTGGGGAAAGCTACTACTAAGAGTTTTCCATTACACCCATTCAGGACAGCTGTCAATGAAGCGCGCTCGACAACCAGCCGATCCGCCACTCAGTGCTGGCAAAACTGATATCGCGCCTGCACCCGGAAACCCGAAATCGAGGATTGGATTTGCGTGCTCGCCAACAGCACGCTGTACAAGTGCAAGCTTGTACAGCTTGTGAAAGCGAGCATAATTGCGGTCAAGCGAAAAAGACAGGGAAAGAATGAACCACCCGCCTAACGAATGAAACACGCCCGCTGCCTACACACGATGCTGCGTTGCCTTCGTTACGAGGGAGAGGAATGGAAAGAGCAGGTAAAATCGGTTGAGGCCAACCGGAAACACCCATTGTGGGCGCTTCGAAGACCTAATTCTTTCGGACTACGTCGATGAGGACGCGAGTGCAGTGGTGTGTGGCGTGCGGTCAGATGAGGGCATGCGCAGGCCCTGTCGCTGCCAGTGACGACGCAGACGAGCAGGACGAAGTACCAATGCTGCCATCCGCTCAGAAGTCATATGGCCGGATGGAATGCGGATAGTCTCCTCCTTAGGCCTTCTCTGCATTCCCGCGATAAACCAAAGTATACCAACTGTAGGGTCAAACTGCACAGTGCAATTACTGAAACGGTGATTGCATAAAGTTTTTGGCATGCCCTAATGCTTCCAAATCGCAGTGCACTATTGATGTTGTCCCTTTCGTTAGTTATAACTGCCATTAATACTAAGGTGGCTTTCTCTTGCGGTTCGAATTAACGAGCTTTTGCTGTAGTTGTAGTAGTGAGTAGTGGGTGTATGCAGGAAGGAAACCCAACAAATGCGATATCACATTTGGGCGTCCCACATTCAGCGTCAATGAAATAAGCGCCAGACGGACCAGGCACAAACATTTTCAAGGTGATTTTCGTCTGCTCTTCATCAAGGAATGCCGTCATGCTGTCAGTTTTTACGCTGTGAAGGGCGCCTTGACGTCGCTGTAAAAACAGGATTAGCAGAAAAAGCATACCAATGTACACATAAGAGCAACGTTTTGATATCAGTTCAACTTTGGTTTAGCGAAGCCATGAGGAACAGCGAATTCTTTGGTTCAATAGATAACTCCGTAAATTGAAAAGTAATTACCGCAGAAAAATTGCGGGGCGCCCGAAAGTGAAAGCTTTCTTAGTCGGACCGATGGCGTCCTGTCAAAAGACTAATGCATTTCCCAATAGACCGATTGGTTGACCGAAAAGCTCTGATAAGATCTCTGGACACCGCGCGTGCGCGAAACCATTCATTCAGTATGTCAAAACCGTAGAGTTTCATACTAATATATACTAGAGGGAAATCTGGCGCTGCAATCGCAAGCCGCCGTGGGCGGCGCCATTGCAGCTAGCGATGTTCCTCGCCTACTTGGCTTAGCTAGCCATATGGCTTCTTTTTTTTTCTCGAAGCCAGAAAGGTGACATTTTTTTTCTTCTGCATCGTCCATAAAGCTCCTAAGTAATTACTGACAAATAGATCTTTCTAGAAGTTAAGTCTTATAATAACTAAACCAATTTCAACAATCTTTTAGAGTAATATTGCTGCTTTTTCGCAGCCGCAGACAACTTTCCAGCCTGTTCATGAGTCATGCCAAGGACAAGTGGAACATGCCTGGCCGGTACATGACGGAACGCTCACTGAAGCGCGGCTCCCCTAGACAGTGGCGCCAGATTTCCCTCTAGTATATATTAGTATGAAGCTCTATGGTTAAAACAGTTACTTGAAATTGCGAACAAGGAGCGGTTCTAGGTAATACACACATATATCATGAATGAGTACAATGGCATACCGTCATCTCATAAACCACGTATCGGTATACATTTAAATCGTTCGCAGATGCGTTTACTTAGTGCTTGTAAAGTCGTCGCATGGGTGCGTTCTTCGTTTGCGATTTGGCTCTTTGAAGGTTTTACGATCGATTAGACGCGCTTTCAGCGACGCTTTTAGGCACTTTTAGCGACGGTTTTGATGCCCACTTTAGCCTTTTTTGGATGTTACAAAGCTTTCGCGCTTCCCTGATCTTTCTCTAGGAAGGAGTGGTAAATTCTTTGAGACACTTAGGAATTTATAAATTTGTTTAGTAAAAACCAAGGATAAATTGTACCAAGTTGCGGAACAATAAGTACCCGCCGTGACAACCACTTTTGAGATGGAGGACAAAGACGTAAACACCGGTGTTTTGATATTTTGGTGCACGTTAGAGGTCACTAGGTGGTCTGACTGGATTTGTAGGCATCCGCTGATGCACGCCTGATATTTTAGGAGCAGCTTCGGCGCATAAATACATAAAATTTTGAGAAGCTCCCCCTTCCGCTTTCCGAGCGCCAGGGCGGTGCAGTAGATAACGATCCACAGAACGCGGCATCTTTACTCGAGTTCCTCGCGGATCTAGCACAGTGTGGGCAGCATATCATAAACTGCAGTGTTCCCTCAAGTAATTGACGTTGAGTAGACAATACGTACAGCCTCCAAAATTTTTAATAATATAGCGGGAGCGACGACCGATCGGCCGGTCAGCGCCTTATCACGGTGTTCACCGGCAAAATCGGCGAGAGTACGCGCACGCCCGAAGAACTATCTGTTGTGGGAGCGTCGTCTGCTCCGCTGTTCTTCTCAGGGCAACACACTCCCTGTTTTTCTTATCTTGCAAGGCCGTTTCGCTGCCGCCAAAGGTAGCTAAGCAGCTTGGGGCACAAAGTCGTTCAGATGCAGTGGCAGGGGTTGTAGAACTCGCAAGGAAACAGCGTAGCAGATTACACTCATCCAGCAGATAGCCCAATGCGCGTGCATGTACTCTTGCCTATTTCGCTGCTGAACACCGTGATAAAGCGCTGACATGCCGGTAGGTCGTCGCTCCCGCTATATTATTAAAAATTTGGGAGGCTGTACCTACCCCCTTATACTGGCAACAACGTAGTAGCGTGCAACGGTATAGGGTCGTTCCTACCCGCCGCGGCGGCTCAGTGGCTAAGGCGTTGCGCTGCTGAGCACGAGGTCGCGGGTTCGATTCCTGACCGCGGCGACCGCTTTTCTGATGGAGGCGAAAAGCAAGAACGCGCGTGTGTGCGAGATTTCGGCGCACGATAAAGATCCCCAGGTGGTCGAAATTAATCCGGAGCCCTCCACTACGGCGCGCCTCATCGCCTGCGTTGCGTCGGCGCGTTAAACCCTACAATCAATCAATAGGGTCGTTCCTTCTTCCTTTTACTTACGCTTTGTTTTTTGTGCTCACAGGAAACCTGTAACTGCCTACCAAATTTCCCGCTTGATAGATACACGGGCACCCCTACGTTAACAGCGCTTACTCGTTCAACCTGGATGCAGGTGTACGGACGTATGGTTCGAGGCGTGGAGATAATCGGCAAGAAGCTGCGCTTCGCCCACGACAGCCGCCTCGGATACCTCACTTTCTGCCCCACCAACCTGGGCACTACCATCCGAGCCAGCGTGCACATCAAGCTGCCCAAGCTGGCCTCCGACAAGGCTGTGCTCGACCAGACCGCTGCCAAGTACAACCTGCAAGTGCGAGGTATGCAAAGGGGCCAATCACTTATCCCTAACAAAAAATGGGGGGAAGAAAACTACCGGCTTTTTATACTTTCTGGAAGATAGTCGACAACCGGAAGGAGCGAATTAATTTTGTAAATGCTGTAAAGGTGAAAATGATTGGAGCACATGTGGAGTGAATGAAAGAAGAGGCCCGCATGAAGAAAACAGGGTTGGGTTCTGCCGATGGGCGTTGCACCATTCCTCACATTTTAAGTGCAGAGCACTTTGGGACCGCGCCTTTCCGCCGTAGCTCGCTCGCTGGGCCCATGTAAAGCCGGCGTTCCGTCGTAGCCGCTGTCGTCGCGGCGTAACCCAGAGGCTTCGAAAGCCAAGTGGTTAGTATAGCCATAAACGTTCGAAACTCGTGAATCGCTGGCGCTTGGCCCACATCTCTCCGTTGTTCAGCACAAATAAAACTGTAGGTACATTTGTAGGTTTAAAATTGTAGGTACAAAAAGAACAGAAACTGCCTGGCGCAGTTTCAGGCAGGGGGCGCGCGAGCACGGCGAAGGCAGGAAATTGGAATCGCATTGAAATTTGAATCCCATATGCATTACCAACTAGCCCAGTTGTCACTTCTTCTACTGAATCGCATTGGGTGGTAGCAGTGAGCGGATAACGGCGCTACAGCCCATTATGGCGAATCACTGCTTTGCACTTCCGACAGCTTTCGCATTGAGTGAAATGGCTTTTTTGTTTTTTACTCAGCTTTTCACCGTTTTGCAATGCGCATCCAGATTAGTCAAAGAAAGTAAGCTGTCTCAGGCTTTGCAGCTTAACGTTATCAAAAATAACCAACACACGGGGCAGCGCCGCAAAGAAAACCCGCAAGGAAAAAATTGGCGCGTCGTATCTGCTCCTTTCGTTGCAAATGCCGTCAAAAGACGATAGTCTTTATCGGCTTTTGCGAAGTAAATGCCTCCCTTCGCTTTCCCGCTCACCTACTCATGTTGTTCCTCTTGCGTCGCGCTCCTCCCAAGGTAAAGACGCCAAAGTTTGCTTAAGTCATTTTAAATTTCCCGCGTTCCACTGCTCCAAACCGGGTGTCTCGATGCAAACGCTGCCGTACGGCGAAGAGACGCTCGTTAATCGAGGCGCCCTACTTCAACGTTTATAGAACCGCGTTTCCCTACTCCACGTGCGTTGCAGCATAACGTGGAACCTATCTAGTGGAACCTTGCGTAACTGTTGCCGGATTGATTCTTAAAACGGCGCCAGAAGCCTATAGTGGCGCGGGCGACAAGCAGGCGACGGCGGAGTGAGTTCTTTTTCTGCAGTTGATGAAGGATTTAATTTCGCAAAAGTCAAGCATGTTGATTTTTTTATAAAGGAACACTGCAAATATCACTTCTGGTATCGATTTGTTGTTTCATATTTGCGTAATGTCTTGTTCTTCTTCAACAATGTTGACAAGTATGAACATTACACGGACATAGACGGGTAGATTAGTTGTGGACTATTATAAGACTATTGCGCGGGCATTGTTTTGCTTTAGCCGGGTGGATGAATCGAGTCACAGACAGACCAGACATACAGACAGACCAAAATTTCTGGGTTTAAGTAGCCCAGAAAGGACCTCGTCTTTAAAAAGCACGCAAGCACAGACACACACTGCTGCGTCATGCATGAGCCATACTTGGGAAAACAGTCGAGTAGGCTTTTCGTGAATTGAGAAATCGGTGGCACATGCGTTGGTGAGGTATCAATGCAGAATTTAAATGTTCATTGTTAAGCACGTCCAAATTTCCTAAAGCACGGAGTATATCTCCCTAATACACATCTAAAAAAGGGCCCATTTCCCGGCGAGGGGGACTCGAGTAAATGCGTCGCATAGGGGGTGGGTGTATTGCGTTAACGTTTAGTGTTTGAGGAGTTGGTGGTAGTGAATGCGTTGTATCAGCAGCTTTTTGACGTAGTTTGAATGAGTCAAGGATATAAGGCGCGTTCGTAGCCTTTGATTCTGTGTCGGTTTTGTGGCGCAGTGGGAAGAGCACCATGTACCTCGCGTTCCGCCCACAGGTAGTGAATGCGTTGTATCAGCAGCTTCTTGACGTAGTTTGAATGAGTCAAGGATATAAGGCGCGTTCGTAGCCTTTCATTCTGTGTCGGCTTTGTGGCGCAGTGGGTAGAGCACCATGTACCTTGCGTTCCGCCCGCAGGGTCGTAGGATCGAATCTTACCCGCGACGGGGTGCTAGTTCTGGGCGCTCTGGGGATCTCGTTTACGTGTCGCACGCTTCATACTTGCTGCATTTTTCCAAAGATAACTGACGGAGGCGGAACTGAAATAGTGTAAGAACATATCAATTGTCGGGTAGACAAATAGTGAACAGAAAAACGATATTTTTGAATGGTGCAGCCATTATTTTACTCACATTATCCCTCAGGAGTATTTAGGGAAGGAAAAATTGCGTGCACATTTTTTGTTCAGGCGCTCCCTTCTACCATTACTTTCCAGAAATATCACGTGCTCCTAAATTTCAGAAGATTGTAGAAACAAAAGGATAAGCAGCTGAGGGTCCCACCACGCTGTCCGGGCGCTTCTACATTGCAGTACTCAATTTTAAAAGTGCGTACCGATGCGGCGTGCGAACAGCGGGAACAAAATAAGACCGAAATGTGGAGGAGACTGAGGGGGGATGCCCCACTCAGAAAATTTCGGGGCCCGTGATCCTAGTAGATAAGCGCGCAAAGCCGGCATTAGCCCTAGGGCAGCGCAAGAGATTTTGCCCCGTGTCAAGGGCCGCTTTATCAGCGATAGACCATGACAGACAGGCATGGTCAAAAACAAGAAGGCGTAGGAACGCCGCCTGGGTACGTTAAACAAACTTAACTATTTTGCATAGTTTCCGAGAAGCGGCGCTGGCCGGCGTAAAGGGAAGCACGCAGGAATGCTACGGAGAGGGAAAGGTATTATGTTTGGCCATTTTTCGCTCACGCATTAGGCAATGATTATACGCCTCCTCGGGCGTGGCCTGTAGGGGCGCCACTAAAATCCCCCTAGTGGCCCGTTTCGAAAGCAGGCGCGGGAGTCTCCGCCCCGCTCCCCACTGTCGCCTCTGCTTTTGCGACATGTTCACGACTGCGATTTACCGTTTGCGGGCATTGGAAATCCATGTTTATGTGGAGCAGTCACTCTGTTCGCAAATCGGGTGTTTTTACGAGTGTAAATGTTTCTGACGTGAACTTAGTGTGGTATGTTCGGTCTGTATAAGCGTCAGGTGTGTGCACAGGCCAGCGTCGCGGAACCGGGTATACACGGAGCTGATTGTAGTTACACTGCCCTGAATTTGCCAGCAGTGTCTCCGTAACCACCGGTTCCTCAGATGTTCATGCTACGGGTATACACTACGATGTAAATCAGTTTTGTGCGCTTACATATTCAGCGGAACACTTATACCTGACAGCACGCCTGTTACTTTTGCCAAAATATACCTCAGATATTGATCACCACCATTTACAAGCCAGTGTGTGTTAATTTCGGGAATATTCAACGAAAGCACGATGGATAATGCAGAATTATACTCGGGAATCGGCACACGACAAAGAGTAGTCTTGTCGTGAGGTGAGCGCCCGCAAACATTCATCTGCTACATATATGCTCTGCGAGCAGCGCGCAGACGGGCTTAGAATGTAATCGGCATCCGCGACTAAACACTTCTTCGAAAAATCGTCATATGGCACAGGGAGCCTGCAAAATAAAGCAATAACTGAAATCAGAGGGCCTTATCACATACCACACTCTTCCAACGACAGCTTTCATCGCTTGTGAACTGCCTACCCTGTATACTTCCAAAAATGCGTCCGCCGAACGATCAGCTGGTCGGTGAAGTCGAAAAACAAAGGAAAGTGAACGCAAAATTTGTGTGTGTGATTAATAAGACGTTCATTGCTTGATTCCGCTCCGCATTTGTGCACAGCGTCCCCTCCTCTATCCCCACCTATGTCTCGCGAAATAGCAGTGCATTTCGCGTATAGTTGGTCTGGTGAACCCTACCTGGCTTAAGTTTCGACGGACGTCTTTAGCATGCCAGAAGCTGCACTGTTTTTTTTTTTCATTTCAGTTAGAGCTATTACGTTTCTTCCGCTCTTGCACAGCATGTATTTTCCGTGGTTTGATATTAAATTGCCTTGGTTCTTGCTATAGGGCGTGTGTGGGCACATATTTAACGACGTACAGGCTTGGAATATACTTAACATTTTCGCATGGTTTATATTCTTATAAAAAGCATAAGTTATTGTCCGGAATTGGCTAATCACATCCCCAAAACATATTTTTCTGCGACATATATATTTGAAACGAAGCCGCATTCGTTGTCCACGCTGCAAAATGAAGCCAACCTCTACTGTACCAGTATCAAGTCTAAACGAGGCGACAGTAGAATTCATTTGTGCCTGACGTATTTGGAGGTGAAAAGGGGTGATATGCTGCTACCGTCGCCGACGCCCGGAAGAGCGGCGACAAAGCACGCAAAACCATGTCCCCGGGTAGCTCTTGCAGCGATCGCGTACTCTACGAAGACGCAGCTGCTTTTTAAGTGACCTAAACGTACTCTTTGCTTATAGACGTCACCATAACAAGTTTTTTTTTAGGGTGCGGAAAGGTAAAAGAGGCGAAACAGAACCAAAACACTGCACGAGCCCCTATCAGCCACGCAGCGCACATCCAGTCAATGCCGCGGAGAAGCGGCGGCAGGCGGCGCAGCGATCGCGAAGCTCGAGGCGCCTTAAAGGGACACTGAAGTGATAAGTAAACATTGCGGGATTACAAGCGCAAATTGTAGTCCGGAGTCCCCAGGCCATGTTTCGGCCACTCTGGGCGCGTTTACGCGATTTTATTTAGTAGAAAAATTAATCCGAAAATGCTGTCCTCCTCTCTTTACGCTCGCCCATTTTCTGTGGCGTTTTCGTGTGACGTCGGGAGGAGCCGAGCTCACAATTGGCTGCGCTACTGCACGGCTCCCCGGCCTTCAGACAGTCAGTCGGGCCAGGGTTTCGTCCGCCGGCCGCCCACGGGTCGTCGCAATTCGTTCGCTCAGTTGAAACGAAGCCAGGTACAGTTTGTGAATGGATTAGAATGCTGCCTTCTTTACTTGGTTAGTTTTGTACACATGTATCTAGCTGCAAGACAAGGTCGCTTCACACAAGCGCTGCACAAGCGCACATGCGACGCTTCGTGACTGGTAGGCCAGTAGGAAAATATAAGGCCCCTTGAAGGCAGAGAAGTCAGCGAAGTCAATATAGGTACTAAGGAAATAAAATCAACTGATATTTTTACCGTATAGCGTAAAACTAGGGTGCGGGAAGCACTTTTTTTGCGCTGGGAGAACAAGCACAGCGGCCAGCAGCCGACTACGCATCTGCGAACGCTTTTACGTCTAAGAAATGCCAATTGCTCGACGTGAGATATTGTGGAAACTTGGGGGATGCGTACTGCACAGACCGCAATACAACAAATAGTACCTAAGCTGCTTGAATGCTAAAACTAAAAAAAGTTGTAAACTCGTTATACATTATATACCCTTATATTTCAAGTCGGCCGCGCTCCTCGGTGGCCGAGTATTTGGAGCGCTAGGTGTGTGATCGCAAGTATTTTGCAAGTCACAAGTTCGAATCCCCGCGGGTACGTGCTTTCTTTTTTATAGGTTAACTTTTTCGTTTTCCGCCGATGTTTTTTATACTGAGTTCACCTTTTTTTGGGCCGCAATGTTCATTGCTCCACGAATAGTTCACAGAACGCGCGCAGGCTGGCACTGGCGCGCTAGCGAGTTCTCGTTGGCGTGCTGTTGCCATAAGCACCGACTGCTTGCGGGCAGTGGGCACAGGCCAGAATGAACAGACCCTTGGCCTGGGCGAACACGCTTTTACGATACAGGCATGAGTGAGGCAAGCTCCAAATATGGGGGGAAAAAAGCATGGCATTTGAGCGTCTGCGGGGACGCGGAGGTCGTTCATGCACTGCGTAGGCCTCGGCTAGTGAATGCTACGATTCCAAGCCGTCCTGGGAGGCTTATCTTATGCATTTTACAGCCGACACATGGCAGAAGCGCGGTACGATGATTACTGAGATATTGAGAATGCCCATCCAACAACGCCATCGGTTGTGTTTTACAGAACCGAAACCGAATCCGAAACTTGTTTGATTGCTAACCTTGGGTATCGTCCATCATGGTGCCCCCTCCTCCCAACGTCACAGCCTTAGTTGGTGCGGCCGCCGCAAACCGCGCATGGTAGTTTTTCTTCTTTCGCGCTTTGTAAAATAATTACCGATTTGTCAACCGGATAAACGATGAAAAGTGTGCTAATTTGAGCCAGTCTACGCAGTGCAAGCAAAAACGGGAGCTTGACAAATTCACTTCAGTGTCCCTTTAATACAGGCAGCGTTGGACTGGGCGAGCGCGAACAGAACGCGCGCCAGCCGTGGCGATGACCCCCGCAATTCGTTCGCTTGCCGCCAGATGCCGGAAACTTAACCTTCGCCAAGTGCTTGGGATGTTATCAGGCTGCCCCAGGAAGCTCAGTTTCCCCTCCTATCTTATTCTTGCTCCGTGCAACAGCGCAGGAACCGGACGATAGGAGGATCACACAAACACAGCGTCGTGTTTGTGTGATCCTCCTATCGTCCTGTTCCTACGCTGTTTGCAACTCCGTTATATACCAACTGGCCCGCCTACAATCTGGGTTGCAGTCAACTTTACCAACTGCTGCATGGTTCCTACACGTCAACATCATAAGAGTTTCTTACTAAGAAACTCTATGGTTCAACATCACCCACGGGGGAAGGAAACGTTGAACGCATTTATGGCATTTAACGCATTGAACGTTAAGTGGCGCTATTCTTCTCATTCATGAACAAAATGCGCTAAAGCCGCAAGCAGGCGTTAAGCGGTTGGCGCCTCGCTGTCGTTCCCACGGCAGTACCGCCACTTACTGCGGACCACATCTCCCCACTGTCCGCACTGGTTAATCAAGGCATCAAGTGCTTCCCGGTGTTTCTGGGTAGGATCAGTGTGGTTTATTGTTTCAGTAACGATTTGTTCTACAGAACACACGAATGTACCGTAAAGCCATTGTGAACCTACCAAAGGACGAACAAGTCATGTCAATCACACCCCAGAAACTGCGATACATAAGAAACAGGCGCTGCCTTTCTCTTTTCGTCGAGTGTGGTAGACTCGAAATTAATGTAAGCATGATGAACAAGGGGTCAGTATAGATTCCAGGCAGCTGAAGATATATCCCGCATGACGCAAGTTTCGTCCCTTGCTCACACCCTCCCCATACCAATTATGCTACTGCACTCGAATCCAAACTCTACGCAGTTACGCCCTCGACTTCCTCATGTTTGACTTCACGTCGGCCATCCCACCCAGAATTCACATCCTGAATGACTTTCGAAGATCTCCAAACTATTCGAAACACGACTTTCACCAATCCACTTGCTCACAAAATCATTCATCACATAACGACCTTCAGTCACCGAAATACTGACATGAGCCGGCCATGAGGGGCCGGCCATGAGGAGTGCTGACAGAGGGGAATCAGTCAGCTCGTGCCTTTGGATCACTGCCACTAGCATCCCAAACCTTGCATTCGAAAACTCCATCCAAAACGTAATCTCGCCGTGCTTCCTCGCGTCCCTTAGAGTGCACACCACACCTCAAGCACTGAAACATCACTTCCTCGGAGCAGTGGGAGACCGTGCTGCTCAGTTTAGACTCGGATGTTCAACTCCGGGCCGTCCAGATAGATGGGTGAAGACACCGCCAGGGCGCAAAAACTCCTGGCCGCCGTCTAGGGGGGGGGGGGGAGAGAATAAAGGGGACTCCCGCCTCACTTCTCTTATGGTGTAGCTCAGCGGGGTTGCCGGAGCCTATCTGGTCTGTGCCCGGTTACGCCCTGGCGACACCGCTTTGGGGCCGGCCATGAGGCTGGACCCAAAGCGGCTGCTCCCGCAAGCGGCCGCATGTGGGAAACTCCTCGTGGGACCGTTGATAATAAGTTTGCGGCTCTATATATGAACTCTGAGCTGATCGAACTTGTCATGGACTCTCAACTGCGGACTCTTAATTCTACGCCTTGTGGACTGTTGGGACGGACTTGTGTTTGGTTTTGGCAGGGGTGGATCGGTGCTGTGGGGCGTGATTAGTGGCGACCTGGAGGACGGTGTTCTGTTCCTGGTGCTGGACATTGCGGTCGGGGGACTGTGAGGGTTGTCGGGTGTTCGGGGGTGGTCTATTGGACTTTTGGGGGACTTTATTGTTATAATTATTTTTTATTTTTTTTCCGGGGAAGGGCTATGCGCTGCGAATTGTGCTTCTTTTCAGTGATGTATGCAGGGCTTCTTGGTGGTAGGGAGAATGTGGGCTGTGGGGGGTTGTGCGCCATGCTTGTTATCTGAGGCGCATCGTGTCCTTGCATTCATGAGGTCAACTCAGTGCTGGTGCTCAGTTGCGTTGTTTTCCCGCCGGGCAAAGCAAAAGCCCTCAATTTTTCTTTTTTCTTTTTTTTCTAAACCCATTGGCTTTGCTTCCAAAAGTTTTTGGAGCCTCTGATTCACTGTCTCTTTTATTTTTCTGATCGTCATTAACCTGGTATAGCCTAGTTGGTGCAGGGTTGTTCCCGTTTTTATTCGGGTTGTTTTTATTTTTGTATGGAACAATAATTTTTCTCCCTTTTTTCCCCTCACCCCCGTCTTCGGGGCCGCAATTAAATTTATACACTCACTTCCTCGTGTGTGGTATAATTCCCCGCTCTGGCGAAACATTTCTTCAATAAATAAAAATTCGTTAACGCCACGCTTACCCAGAAACTTTCAGACGATGGTACGCCTCGCTATCGGCACCCAAAGCCCCCTCGCTGCTTCAATGCAACCAAAACCTATCTTCACCAGCTCGTTTGGTTCCGCACAAAATTCACACGTTATGGCAGATTCACACCTGCTACTACTAATCACCCCTAAATCGCCATAAGCTCACATACTGTCCATACCCCTACCCTCACACTCATTTAGCAATTCTTGTAGAATAGCAGTCTTGCACGAGCAGTCTACTGTGGCGAGCCCGCCCCGCCAACCTACCCAACCATCATGCTCTACGCCTAGGATGACGATGATGATGATGAAAAACTTTTAATTTAGTACCAATCAATGTGTTTTTTTAAACCTATGCTAGGAGTCGGCCAGTATCCCTTGGGATCCTGGCGGCTGCCTGAGCTTGATTTATGATTAACCGTTGGGCTTTTAGGTCTGGGATGAGCATCAGAGCCTCCCATGTGTCTATGGTGTGTGTGCCGTGGGATATCTGTGGGTACGTCCATATCATGTGGACCATGCTTGCCAGGCTTTCGCGATGTTTGCATTTGGGTTCAAATTGACCTGGGTAGAGTTTACTAAGCAGTAGCGGGTTTGGGTAGGTTCCAACCTGTAATTTTCCCCAGATTGCCTCTTCCTTCTTGCTGAGTTTGCGGTCTGCGTCCGGTATTCTTTGTCTGTTAACCTGTAGTATTGCGTTATTTCTCGGTAGGTGAACATCCTGTCTTTTTCAGACAATATGTGTCCTGTGGAAGGGGCGCCTGAGCCTGCCTGGAAAGTGAGTCCTCGGGCGAGCTCGTTTGTTCCTTAATTGCCTCTGAGAGACTGATGGGCCGGGGTCCAGATTAGAAAACCTGAGTGGTCCATTCAGTGTTTTGCAAGGATTCTGACCGGCTCAGCTGATATTCGTCCTCTGTTATAATTGTTTATGGCGTTTTTGAAGTCGGATAATTAATTTGGTATTTTTGAACGTAGCCTGCCAGCGCTATCGCACTTCTTCCGCCGTTGCGACAGACCTATTTATGACGTGCAGCGTGCGCGTATGACCATGTTCTCATCGGACGCCAACCGCATATTCCCTCTTTTGCGATGATATTCCACAGCATCAGTGTATAATACATCGCACCGTCCTCCGTACTTCCTCTGTAGTGCTTCAGCCCTGCTCTGTCGCCTATCCTCATGGAACCGCTGGGTTCATGTTCTTCGGAAGGGGGAGTGATTCGGATATTGTTTCTGATGTTCGGGGGGAATATGCTATTGCGGGTCGGCTGTGCCATGGTTTCAAGAGGGATACCGGAGTCTGCTCAGATATGCCTGCCTGCCTTGGTTGACAACAGTCTTTGGTGCTGTGCAATTCTTGCCGCCTCGATCAGATGGTGTTGGAGACGCCTAGCTTCATGAATAATCCAGCTTAGGTTTAAGTCGGCGAAACCAAGCGCCTTGAATGCGAGGTCACTGGGACTCGCTTCCAGTTTTTGGCTGATGCCACCACAGAGACCCACTTCGCCACCCCTCTTTCGTAATAGTCCTAGAGCGTTCCCTTCGAATAAAGGTGTCCTCCTCCCCCCTCCTCGCAGGCACCACCGGCGAGCACACGGAGAGCCAGGGCGGCGTGTACGACATCTCGAACAAGCGTCGCCTGGGCCTCACCGAGAGCCAGGCTGTCAAGGAGATGCAGGACGGCATCCTCGAGCTGATCAAAATCGAGAAGCAGATGTAGGCGCCAAACGAGGGCCCGGAAACGCGCGCTTTCGCGTCAATAAAGGAAGCCCAACGGGTGTTTTGTGTTTCAAATTCCTTGTATAAGGACGATGCAGTTATTACTAGCGCAGCAGAGAAAGGATGAAAGCATACACCAAAGGAGCGGAAACTGCTTCGGTTCAAAGTGAGACAAAGAGATAGAGCAAACTTTATTCAGCCACTCAAGTCCCAGCCGCGGAGTTATGAGCACTAGGAGGAAGGGGCTCCTCCGATGGTAGAGGGCTTGGTGGTGGTGCACAGGCGGTTTCAATGTGGGCAGCCAACAGGGACCGCAAGCTGCACTATATATACACGGCTTTCTTAAGCGTATTGCCGAGGTTTCTGTGAGCGATGACGAAAGCCTGCTCATCTAAAGGCATGCGGACGATTAAAACACATATTCGCGAGTTGGCTCTACCTCTGGTAGTATGTCGGTTTAAAACGGCCCCTAAAACGTCACAAAAGAGTGGTAAAATAAACCCAGAGTCCTTCAATGCCTTTCCAGTCATGAAACTTCGCCGTCGCGCTATGGGAGAGCTTCGTACGTTGCCGCGCCGCGGCGCTGGTGTTGATCGGAGGGCAGCCGGGGGCGTGGTCAGAGCGCGTTTGGCAGGGAACGGACCACGGAGTAAGATAAAACAGACGCTCGCTGCCTTATCAGCAGTGCGCTTTCGCTTCACATGTCGTGGGCCGCTCAAATGGACTTATCATTTTGTGAGTGGCGAAAAAATTTCGTGCAAACGGGCATGCTGCTACTGCGTTCCTGTCTGCCGGTCTGGCTACATAGCAGCGGCGGCCGCCCGATGCCCTCCTATCTGCGGTGGCGCCCCTCGCGGTAGCCTTTGTCCCCATACGACACTTGGCCGGGAGTTTCAAAAACCAGAGAAGCATTGAAGCTACTCTGATAAAACTAAGGTGAAGCAATTGCCGTCATACTTCTACTTCCTCATAACTTGCATTGTTTTAGTTGACCTCAGTGTGTATCGCAATTTATTCGTACTAAATCTTGAAGTCGTTAACGTATAAGACATGTGACACTGAAGACGAGATTCACAATCACGATCAGATTTAATGCGGTACATATTTCTTTTACAATTATTTGTATGCAAGGATTTCGTCCCAAGCATTAAAACGTTCTAAGCGCCGAAGAGAAAAAGGAGGCGACGGTGGTGAGGTGACGGGGAGAAGCGAGTATATATTGGTCCCGTCGACATGGCGACCCCGTCGCATGTGACGTCAAGTTACCTTAAACTCAGCAGTCATCCCCTTTATTACCCTTGTGTGGTGTCATGGTGCATTCAAGCTGCCTCATTTCTTACGCCCATGTCTCTGTGGACTTTGACTTGGGGGCTAGTTTTGTTAGAAGGATCTTTAGATTTAGCCGATGCTGTAAATTGCGGCGGACTAACCGTAAAAGTCAGTCCTGAAAATTGAGCTAAGGCCTTGTTGGGATTCTGAAGTACGGTTTCTATAAAAAGAAAAGAGAGTGCCAGCATCATTTGTAGCAACGCCTCGACAGATCGACAGAACAGCCCACGTGACAGAGAAATGAAGGCGAAAATAGCGGCTGTCTCGAGTGTTGCCAACCTAAAATATGATTTAACAGAACCTGTTGCGGAGCTAGTTGGTACCTACTTATTAAAGAGAGTAGAAAACATGGCGAAAAGTAGACGTAGATGAAGAAGAGGAGATAGGGCAGATAGAGCCGCCTACTTCCAACTGTTTATTCAACGGTAACCACACTGATCTATACATGACTTATTTATACAGAAACAAGAACAAGAAAAACAGAAAAAGGGCCGGGAAGAGCAACAAAGGTATAATCATGCTAACAAGTGTAGAAGGTGGTGACGATAGCCCGAACGAACAAGTTCAACACTGCTGATAGTATGACGACATATGAGGCGTTTTTTTTTTCGAATGAGCCATATCCAGAAACCGAATCTGAGTCGCATAAAGCGGTAGTGACAAGAAAAACGCGGCAACTTTCCCTTAAAAAATCGGTGGCTAGAAAATAGCTGAGATAACGCCCTGACAACGAGTACGAAGATCGTAGTTCGTATCGAAAATGATCCAGATTCAGCTGTTTCACGGATCAAAATGACCCAAATGCGTTTGCCAATGGAAGTTTGCTTTTGGCCTGAGTGTTCTGACTGTTTCGTGGGTATTTTCGGGAGTTTTTTTTTTGTTTTTGCGTTTCGGAGCTGGCTCATTATTAATTCAGGCGGGAAAACATCTGTCACCATATGTCAACGACGAAGTGAACGGAAGTGAACGAAATGAAACAGAGATGTAAAACAAAGATTTCATTTAGTCTCCCCGTTCCTACGAAATACCTTTGGTTATGTTTCTATTTTTACTCCCATACTTACCATTTCACTACTTAACTAAATAGCCGCCGCCGCTTACAAGCCCTGGCCTATCCCCCCCAACCACTTCACCAAGGTGAAAAATTAGATATGAGCAGCTTTCTTGTAAAGCGTTTTGGAAATTGATGGTAAATCAGTCAAGAGGTTGCTTAATTTGTTAGTGCCTTCAGACGTCCCAAAGATAATTTTCTCAAGGAAGAATTCGAAAAGAGCGGCTAATGGTGCCAAGAGGACTTATCTGCTCTCCATGCATAGTTCTACTGTTCTTGAGGCCCTGTTGCATATTTTTAATGCCTTTTCTATCAAAACACAATGGCGCAATGCTTGACAGTCAACTTAAATAAAGCTTTCATAAGAATGTACCATCAACTTGAGTGTTTCAATTCAATATGAGCCAAACCCAAACTTATCACCCAAATATTGCTCAAATTCACGGCATAATTTTTAATTACTTGTGTCCATGAACTTCCCCGAGCTGACATGTAAAATATATCATATGATAGTTTGACGGCGCTGCATTTAGGTTCGGTAACAAACTTCCGCTTGTTTCTCAAATTCGCGCTAGGCGGATCTCCCTCATTCCGAAAAATAAACGCCTCATATCTACTCACGCCTGAAGAGAGGAATCAGGTTGTCTATTGGTCAAACGGGAAGTTGCTTCAATCAACGTGCGAGAGAGCACCGGTTGGCAGTCAGCAGCGACATGAACGGGCACCTAGCAGACCAGTACAAGTGTTGTGGGTGTGAGCCACTTCTGGATAAGGCGACCTTTCTGGGGAACGCAAAACACAAAACGTAAAGGGAGATACTGCAGGCGGTTTTTTATAAAACGAGCAGGCGACAAATGCGTCCGCAGACGCGTCCCTTGCGTCAAGTAACAAAAAAAATGTCATTGTTAAAAAAATTCCCCGCATTTCCCGAGGGGAAGAATGTGAAAGTGCGAATGCACGAGTTGAATTTGCGCGGTTCGGTAATGTTCGCGAAAGAGAGATCACACACACACACCAACTACAAAGAAAAAAGATGCATTTATTCACAGACACCTATTTGTGTTGTCGTTGTACTTGATTGCTAGAGCGGATCTCAGCTTTGAAATTTCGTGTCAGTACTCCTTTAAGCGGGTGCATTAGCCCTTCTCACGCCCGATTCCTGGCCAATCCCCCACGTGGGTATGTGCCATGTCAGCGGCCAGGCAGCGCGCGCCCATCCCCCCCCGTTGCCAGGAAGACGAGGAGATTCCTCGCCAATCCCCCACGGGGGTATGCTATGCGGACATCGCCGGTGGACGCAGGTTCAGGGTCGCTTAAGAAGTGCATTCGCACTTAAAATTGGCCACATGTCTGTTCCTTTCGTTGCAATGTCGACAAAAGACAGCAGTATTTCGTCGACATTTCCAAGTTTTTATTTTATTTATTTATTTATTTACCCTCAGGGCCGGAAGGCATTACAAAAGGGAGTGGTTTACAATCTACAATACAAACATAATAAAAAAGCAGTCAGTTTCAATACAAACGCAAATAAAGCAATCAGTTTGTTATATAAAGATACTTCAGTTCAAATTTAAATAAACAATTCAGGTAAATAAAAAAGCAGTCAGATATAATACAAACGCAAATAAAGCAATCAGTTTGTTATGTAAAATTAGTTCACCTTATTATACAATGCTAGGTAGGGTATCGTGAAAAAAATGGTTATCAGTAATCGATACAACTTCTGCAGGAAGGTGGTTCCAGTCTCTGATGTACGGGGTATAAATGATTGCGCGAACGTTCTCGTAAGACATGAATTGAGACCTACTTTGTGAGCGTGATCAATGCGATGGGAAATGTAGGACGGAGAGGGAATTAATTTATGGCGTAGCTCATTATGATGATATAATTTGTGAAATAAGCTGAGGCGAGAAATTTTACGACGAGTCTGTAGTAACGGCAGGTCAAGACTGTACTTCATTGTAGTTATGCTGGCTGTACGGTTATAATTGGAAAGAATGAAGCGTGCAGAGTTATTCTGGACCATTTCAAGACGGTAGGTTAGTTTATCGTGACTGGGGTCCCATACTGATGAAGCATATTCTAATTTAGAGCGCACTAATGTTTTATACAGTAGTAGTTTTAATGAAGATGGTGCGTTATGGAAGTTCCTACGCAAGTAGCCCAGCATTCTGTTAGCGTTATTAGCAACATATTCCACGTGAGCATCCCACGCTAGGTTAAAAGTAATATGGACACCTAAGTATTTGTAAGAGTCAACGGATTGCAAGCATACGTTATTGAGGTAGTAGGAACATCGAGTTACGTTAATCCTAGAAACATGCATGACTTTACATTTATTTGTATTCAGTTCCATTAGCCAGGTATTACACCAGTTATTAATAGCAGAGAGATCAGATTGAAGTATTCGACTATCATTTTCACTGGTTATTTCCCGAAATATAACACAGTCATCTGCGAAAAGGTGTAAATTAGAAGTCACGGCATTATGAAGGTCGTTAATATAGATAAGAAATAAAAGCGGACCAAGGACGGATCCTTGGGGTACACCAGAATCAACATTACTTAGTTGGGAGTTATGGCCGTTAGCTGAAACAAATTGGGTACGATTAGTTAGAAAATACTCAATCCATCTAAGGACATTCCGATCTATGTTTAGTTTTCCTAGTTTATGGAGTATAGTTTATGTGATACCTTATCAAATGCTTTGAAAAATCCAGAAAAATACACTCGGCGTGTGATGAGCGATCTAGGATTTGATGCAGCTTATGAGTTAGCAATGCAAGCTGAGTTAATGCATCCCTTCGCTTTCCCGTTAACCTGTCATGCTGTTCTTCTTCCGTCTCGCTCTTCCCAAGTTAAACACGCTCGAGGTTTCCTCAAGTCAATTTAAATCTACCGCGTTCCAAATCACCACGCTGGGTGCCTCGATGCCAGCGTTGCCGTACTGCGGAGAAACGCGTGAATCGAGGCGCTCAACTTCAACGTTTATAGAACCACGTTGCCCTACTCCACGCGCGTTCCAAGCGGAACGTGGAATCTATCTAGTGGGGCCTTTTGTAACTGTTGCTGTTTGATTTCTTAAAATACCGCCAGAAGCTATAGTGGCGCGAGCGACAGCAGGCGAAGGAGTGATTTTTGTGCTGCAGTTAATGTAGTATTTTATTTCGCAAAAATCAAGCATCTATGAATTTTTTTATGAAGGAGTACTGCAAATATTACTTATGTATCGAATTTCTGCCTGATATTTGCGTAATGTTTTGTTCTTGTCCGACAATGTTGAAAAGTATGAGCATTGGCACCGGACTTGAACCTCTAGATTTGGCTGTGGGTATACAAAACTATTGCGCAGCTTCCAAGGTAAATGTAACTGGTAGCGGAGCTTCCATAGAAGCCCATACGTTCAGAAAATGGCGGCTCTTAAGCTGCTCATTGGGCTTAGCGCCATCTGTGTGAGGAGGGAACACTTCCGCCGGAACAAAAAATAAACCGGATCTGACATAAGATCTGCTCAAAATGTGACGTCATTTTGGTGACACTATAGCCCACAAAATTTCACTTCAAAACAGCTTTAGCAGGCCCCTGCTCGCTCAGGGCTCATGTCATTGATATCCGACGCACGTTAGCCAGCCCTTGGTGAGTGTGCTTCAAGTCAACGGCAGCTGAACTAGTACAGACTCGTGACAAGAGAAACGTACTTAAGCATACTGTCGTATTATTTCCCTCAGTGTTGCTAAAACAACTTGCTTTTTCTCTGAAACTTTATTCAGTATTCCTGTGTTATAGTGCTGTATAAAGGCAATCAGGTGTTGACCTTGATCCCAGTGGGCGGCAAACCAAGAACCGCGCCACGTACCCCAAACCGCAAAAACTTGTGTCCTGTCCATAGGATACACAGTACAAAAGGACACTCGACCACACTTGTCTGCTTCCCGCACCCGCCTCCCCTCCCCCTCCCCCGACACAAATTTCTGCCTACGCCACTGCTTGGTTGTTTAACTGCATCGCACATATGCAGGTCGCCTTCGTGCCTTAAAGGGACCCAGAAAAGCCTTTTGTAAAAGTTACACAAGGCCTTTATGTCGCGTAGTACCAATATAGCGATGAAATGCCGTTGGAAGTATTGATCTACATTCAGTATAAGCTGCGCCAGAAGCAATTAAGTGCACCTCTACCCCTGGCCGATCGATTCCCTCCTCCCTCTCTGCTTCTTTCAAAGCAGCTGGAAACACTGGGAATAGCCATGTGACATCGCGACGCTCGACTTCCGTTCTCCACTAGCTACATTCCTGCGCCTAGGCACGCGTCAATTGCTGCAGACCCGCCCTTGCCTCGGGATCGCGCAGAAAGGAGGAAGAGCAACCGGAAGCCAACGGCAGTGACGTTGCTGGCGACCGACGATCAGCCGAATCAGGGGGGCGCCTCGCCGTTGCGTCAGCCGCGATCGCCGTTGCGTCAGCCGCGATCGGCGTTGCGTCAGCCGCGGTCGGCTCGCTGCGGAGGCGCGCTCATGGGCTGAGAAAGGCGATCTTCAAAAATTGTTTACAAATTATCCGTACAACGTATAAGGCTCACACTTGGCTCAAAAATCCCCCGTTATGTGTTCTACCACCTGAATGCATTTGATTGCCGCCTTCACAAAGTTTTTCTGGGTCCCTTTAAGTATAGATCAAGGTTATGTAATGATTGCGTGATTTGCGTGCCTCAGTTCTAAGAAAGAAAATAACGCATAGTCATGGCTAATCATTTGTCAATGTTATTTTAGGATAAACATAAAACAACGTTATTAGACTGTGAAGATCAGCAGGTATAGAAATAAGTACAAAATGTTCGTAGGCACTACATGCATTTCGATTTTCTTTACGGGCAGAAAAAAAAACGATAGCAGAAAATATGGTAGGCACTGCATCTTGAGTCGACGACCGAAAACCGTGCCGCAGGAATGCCGGTACACGAAAGTGCACCTCGCTGCACTTAATTGTACGGAGGTTTGTCCAACGCATTTCAAATTTCCCACATTCGCAGTGCTTGCGCACAGCCATGCCTGAAACAGCGCGAGTCGGAGTTTTGTTCTTTTTGTGCTTGCTTTTCCTCCCTCACGTGCTGGCGTTGCGCTGCCACTTTCTTTTCGCATATTATCGTAAAACAAAAGAACGGAAAGAACGGAAGCGCCGTGCTGTCTATGTCTTCCTTCGTCCCTGTTTTTTGAGCGCTTCTGTTTCCACCAAAAATTCGCATATTATCCTAAAAACCAACCCAACGAGCGTTTCCTACTAAATGAACGCGGGCCCTGCCGGTTAATTACGTATATTTTGCTTCAAATATACCTACAGTTGTGTTTGCGCTAAACAACGGGGAGATGTATGACAAGCGCCAGCGGTTCACGAGTTTCGAACGCTTATGACTTGCATAAACCACTTGGCTTTCGAAGCCTCAGAGGTACGCCGCGACGACAGCCGCTAAAACGGAACGCCGTATGGCTCTACTTGGGTCCAGCGAGCGAGGTACGACGAAAAGGCGAGCCCCTAGAATGCTCTGCACTTAAAGGAGCCATGAAGAGAAAATGCAAGTTGGTTTTAGTCGAAAGATTTCGTGTTTTATAGTGCCCCCAGCGCTTGTCCGGATACAAACGGTGCTTTATTCACTGAGAAATTAAACAATTTAGGTTAAAATTTTGATTTTCCGGCTCAACCGTGCGTTTTCGTGGTCCCAAATGACATCACAGGAACCGACCGCTCTGCAGCCTAGAGTACCTTCATTCACGCATCCGCCGTACAGGGTAGAGACACGTATACGCTGGCGCCGCCATTTTCGGTTGCTCGCTCGCCACCGAAGCAAGTTATTGTGTCAAAACCGCGCTAAAATTATCGCCGCAACGCGGTTTACTGAAGAAGTTTCAATCATATTGTCTGTTTCGCGTTGCTAGGTCTCGTGGAAACGAAAAGAATAACGCGTTGAGCCCGTTGGCCCAATTGCGGCGGCACGGGACCGTTCAAAGGTTGTTTCCACTCTCCACATTTTATTAGAGTGTACGCATAACCCTCACCTCCCACCCTTTCCTTCCCCCCTCCCCCTCCATGAGCTGTGGGAGAACCTGATCACCAGCGACCACCTGGACGTCCAGCAACTACTGGCATCTAGGGCGTCGGTCGCCCGGTCGTCACTTGGATTCCCGGACTAGGGAACCACTCCTACTTTATAAGGCTCATTAAAGTTTCATACTACTACTACTACTACTTCCACTCTGAACAGCGGTGTTGGTTTGTACCCGCGTTTCTTTACGTTCCGTAACCTAGATGGCGCCACCATACCGTGGGCAAGCGTTTGTTTGTTTTTGCCCGCATTTAACCTGGCTTGTTTTTGTTCTGGGAGAAAATATTCGTTCCCTGAAGCAGTGCTCGCTCGACAATGGGGTCACGTAAGACACCGTTGCTTGCGTCAATCGGCCAGTGTGGTCTGAGACAACCCCAAGCCCCGTAGTGTAGTGCTGTGCAGCTAAACCAAGCATGCTGTGCGCAGTACGAACAGCAGAACGCATCAGTACTTCAATGTTTACATGTGCTTTCGTAACTTCCACTGTTTGTCCCATCAGTCTTATTGCTTTGTAAAGAATGTGCCCTAAATGTAAGCGCAAATCGCTCGTTCGTCTAGTTTGTAAGCTCTACCTAATTTGCGTCTGCTTCTGCCGGCCTCCGCCAAACGCAGAGCTTAGCTCATGTGACATCATAGGTTCTGTTGCGGGAAATGAGCTGGTGGGTCGCATGACCATCCCTTTTTTCCTAATTATGTAGCTTATTTGAGCGAAGTTTACGTTAAAAGTGGTGTCAGTATGATTCTAACGAGACAATCTTTTGAATGAACCAAACTTGTGTTTTCTCTTCATGGCTCCTTTAAAACACCTAGCAGGAAAGATGTGGCAGGCAACTTGCTCCGAGCAAAACCTGAGGTGAAATCAAGCGATAACTGTGACATAATATAAAGCTTCGACCCATTTTCTCTTTTTTAAGCAGCACTACGTCCTCTTACACAACCCCCCGTGAACGTATAAGCAATACTATGGCTTTGCCTTAAATTGTGGAAATGAGAGGAAAACGGCACAGTGAAACGCCAGGCGTACGGGAGTTGCTGTTGCAACTTTGTACAGCACATCGTTTTCGTGGGTACCGAGGAAAGCGCTCCGCGCCTACCGTTCACAGCATCGCCCCGTAGGACACCGTGCCCGTCGTACACGGTACTAAACGTGTTCACCCGCGATACAATGCACCTCGCAACTCCACGCACCACAAAAATTAAGTTCACACCAAACTAATCAGGGAAACAATTGGGCCCATCTCCCCGCGAGGGGGACTCGAGTAAATGCGTCGCATAGGGGGTGGGTGTATTGCGTTAACGTTTAGTGTTTGGGGGGTTAATGGTAGTGAATGCGTTGTATCAGCAGTTTCTTGACGTAGTTTGAATGAGTCAAGGATATAAGGCGCGTTCGTAGCCTCCCATTCTGTGTCGGCTTTGTGGCGCAGTGGGTAGAGCACCATGTACATTGCGTTCCGCCCGCAGGGTCGAGGGATCGAAACCAAGCGCCGGATAGTATTTTTTTTATATATAGTGTAGGGGAGGGGTGCGGACTACGACTACGGACGTCAACGCGGGTGACATCGTGAGTTACTGAAATGCTCTGCATTTAAAACTCCCACCTCCCCTCGCGGGAATCCCTATGTAGATGCGACACATAGGGGGTTCACGTTGCAGCGTTAAAGGGACACTGAAGTGAATTTGTCAAACTCCCGTTTTTGCTTGCACTGCGTAGACTGGCTTAAATTAGCACACTTTTCATCGTTTATCCGGTTGACAAATCCGTAATTATTTTACAATCGCGAAAGAAGAAAAACTACCATGCGCGGTTTGCGGCGGCCGCACCAAGTAAGGCTGTGACGTTGGGAGGAGGGGCGCCGTGATTAGACGATGCCCAAGGTTAGCAATCAAACAAGTTTCGGTTTCGGTTCTGTAAAACATAACCAATGGCGTTACTGGATGGGCATTCTCAATATCTCAGTAATCATCGTACCGCGCTTCTGCCATGTTGTCGGCTGTAAAATGCACAAGATAAGCCTCCCATAACGGCTTGTAGTCGTAGCATTCACTAGCCGAGACCTACGCAGTGCATGAACGCCCTCCGCGTACCCGCAGACGCCCAAATGTCATGCGCTTTTCCCCCATATTTGGAGCTTGCCTCCCTCATGCCTGTATCGTAAAAAGCGTGTTCGTACCAGGCCAAGGGTCTGTTCATTCTGGCCTGTGCCCACTGCCTGCAAGCAGTCGGTGCTTATGGCAACAGCACACCAACGAGAACTCGCTAGCGCGCCAGTGCCAGCCTGCGCGCGTTTTGTGAACTAGTTCGTGGAGCCATGAACGTTGCGGCCCAAAAAAAGGTGAACTCAATATAGAAAACATCGGCGGAAAACGAAAAAGTTAACTTACAGAAAAAAAAAGCACGTACCCGCGGGGATTCGAACTCCTGACTTGCAAAACACTTGCGGTGGCATACCTAGCGCCCCAAACAACTCGGCCACGGAGCTGGCTCCGCTGGCCATGGTAATATAGGGTATATATTGTACAACCCGATTACACTTTTATTTAGTTTGGCATTTCAAGCAGCGTATGTGACTATTTGTTGTACTACGCTCGTGCAGTAAGCGTCACCCGAGTTTCCACAGTAGCTCACGTCTAGCAATTGCATTTCGTAGACGTAAAAGCGTTCGCAGATGCGTAGTCGTGCTGCTGACCGCTGTGCACTCTTGCTCCGTGCCGCTGTGCTTGTTCGCCCAGCGCAAAAAGTGCTCTCCGCGCCCTAGTTTTACGCTGTACGGTAAAAATATCAGTTGATTTTATTTCCTTAGTACCTATATTGACTTCGCTGACTCTTCTCCCGCCTTCAAGAGGCCTTATATTTTCCTACTGGCGTACCAGTCAGCGAAGCGTCGCATGTGGGCTTGTGCAGCGCTAGTGTGAAGCGACCTTGACTTGGAGCTAGATACAGTGTACAAACAAACCAAGTAAAGAAAGGCACATTCTTCCATTCACAAACGTGTCCTGGCTTCGTTTCAACTAAGCGAACGAATTGCGACGACCCGTCGGCGGCCGGCAGACGAATCGCTGGGCCGACTGACTGTCTGAAGGCCGGGGAGCCATGCAGTAGCGCAGCCAGCCAATTGCCAGCTCATCCCCTCCTGACGTCACACGAAAACGCCACAGAAAATGGGCGAGCGTAAAGAGAGGAGGACAACATTTTCGAATTAGTTTTTCTACTAAATAAAATCGCGTAAACGCGCCTAGAGTGGTCGAAACATGGCCTGGGGACTCCGGACTACAATTTGCGCTAGTAATCCCGCAATGTTTACACATCACTTCAGTGTCCCTTTAAACAGCGGAGGAACGGCGCTGGAACGATGAAGCGGAGCGGCGCAGGCACCGAGTTTTATAGCGCGCATAACGGTGAGGGGACGTGCCGGGGCCAGTGCGCCTGCCGCGGCTATGACGCAACACAATCCAACACAATCCACTTTAATCCGATCCAATCCAAATCCAAATCCAAATCCAGGCCAAGCCAAGCCAAGCCGAACCAAGCCAATCCATTCGAATCCAATCCAATGCCCCTCGCGAGAGAGTGCTCACTATCGGAGAGGAGAGGGGATGAGCGGCGGAGACCGCAGCTCACGCGGCGAGGAGAATGGGGGAGGGGCGCACGCCGACAACAACGCCTACGTCGGATGCAGGGACAAGGCGAGTGAATGAGATGCAGGTCGCATCTAATAAAACTCCCACCTCCCCTCGCGGGAACCCCTGTGTAGATGCGACGCATAGGGGGTTCACGTTGCAGCGTTGGACAGTGGAGGAACGGCGCTGGAACGATGGAGCGAGCGGCCGCAGGCACCGCGTTTTATAGCGCGCATAACGGTGAGGGGACGTGCCGGGGCCAGTGCGTCTGCCGCGGCTATGACGCAACACAATCCAACACAATCCACCTTAATCCAATCCAAATCCAAGCCAAGCCAAGCCGAGCCAAGCCAATCCATTCGAATCCAATCCAATGCCCCTCGCGAGATAGTGTTCGCTATCGGAGAGGAGAGGAGGGTGAGCGGCGGTAGACCGCAGCTCACGCTGCGAGGAGATGGGGGAGGGCCGCACGCCGACACAACGCCTACTGCAGGGACAAGGCGAGTGAATGAGATGCAGTCGCATCTAATAAAACTTCCACCTCCCCTCGCGGGAACCCCTGTGTAGATGCGACGCATAGGGGGTTCACGTTGCAGCGTTGGACAGCAGAGGAACGGCGCTGGAACGATGGTGCGCAGCGGCGCAGGCACCGCGTTTAATAGCGCGCATAACGGTGAGGGGACGCGCCGCCGCCAGTGCGTCTGCCGCGGCTATGACGCAACACAATCCAACACAATCCACTTTAATCCAATCCAAATCCAATCCAATCCAAGCCAAGCCAAGCCAATCAAATCGAATCCAAGCCAATGCCCCTCGCGAGAGAGTGTTCGCTATTGGAGAGGAGAGGGGGTGAGCGGCGGAGAGCGCAGCTGGCGCGGCGAGGAGAATGGGGGAGGGGCGGACGCCGACGACGCCGGATGCAGGGACAAGGCGAGTGAATGAGATGCAGTCGCATCTAAAAACAAATGCAAATACGCAACACCAAAACACGTGAGGGGCGTTTGTATAGCCGACCTACTTTAAGCGCGCCTTTCCGTACACTACAAGGACTGCATCACAGAGCAGTGGCGGGTGCCATTCTTCAGAGGGCGCTAAAGAAAGACGCGTTTGAGAACAAATTAACATTTCCATAAATTATTTGCCAATTGTGTATAAACTAATGCGGTTCAGAAATCAATCTCGTTCGCAAAATATAAATATCGTTTTATTGTTGAATAAAACTTGTTTTTTCTTTGTTATTAGTGTTTGTCCTCTCCACGCCTAGTCTCGCTTCAATCGCCACTCCTATAACTCCCAGTGTAGATGGCGCTGGCAATAGGTGCTGAACCGCTTTTCGCCCGAAGCTTCGCGACCTATTTGGACAGAGATAGAGAGAGAGATGGAACTTTATTCAGGCATCCGGCGTGCAAAGGACACGATTCCCGGCCACGCAGGGCTCGGTCGCGTCACCTCTATCTAACCACCCTAAGTCACAAAAGTCCTAGGGCGTCGGGCTTAGACCCCGAGGCGGTTTGTCTCGGCGTCCGCTCAAGCTACTCGGAGCGCTCCCGGCCGCCACCGTCGGCCCCCGACCCCCACCTCCCGCATGGGAGGGCGGAGTGCCGGGAGGGACGGGCGGGCGCGGGGCCCCCTTTCGCCTTTGCAGAGCCAGAGCCGCCTCGAGCCGCTGGATGGCCCTCCTCTGTTGTTGGGGCTCCGCAGAGCCCACGCATTCGCGCACGTCCGGTGGGTACGGGTCCTGTGGGTCCTGTGGGTCCTGTCTATCCCCCCCACCGTCGCGCACTGCACAGTCACAGCCCCACATGATATGGGTCAGGGTCGCAGTTTCGCGTTCACACACACTGCACCGAGCACTCTCGTAGAGGTCCGGACACACGTGCCGCGCGAGCGCCGGCGTCAGAACAGTCTCTGTCTGTAATTGCCTGAGCTTCACCGCCTCCGCCCGAGACAGGTCCCGGTGCGGGAGCGGAAAAGCACGCCTCTGGTCCCGATGCCAACGAAGCACCCCGCCGTAGTCGGTGAGGGGCTCCGCTTCTTCGTCGTCGTCGATGTCAGTTGTTTCACCGCAGTCCTCGAGGGATGACGACAGCGGACGGGATGTCGCGACCCGGCACGTGGCGAGACCACGGGCCGCAGCGTCCGCCTCCTCGTTGCGGTTGCATAGTCCGGGTGCCAGCCCCCGGCCCGCGTGGGCCGGGAACCACTTGATGATCGTAGTCTTCGTGACCCCCTGCGCTGCAGCCCCCGTCGTCCGCCAGGACTCCAGGAGCCGCGCAGTGCCACCACACACCACGCCGCGAGCAAAGTTGCGGATGGCTGTCTTTGAGTCACTGAGCACCGTGCGCACACCGGGCAGGCCCAGGGCCAAGGCGATCGCCGCCTCCTCTGCCTGGCTCGCCGACCGGGCGCACACGCTGCCCGCCGTCAGTAGTTCACCGGTGGAGGCCCGCGGGGCCCACCGCCACGAAGTGCACGGTCGCCCACGGCACTTGGCCGCGTCCACAAACACCGCACCGTCGTCCTCGCTGTACTGGTGAGCCAGCGCGCGCGCGCGCGCGGCCCGTCTCCCGGCGTCCCTCTCCGGGTCCACGTTCCTCGGGAGCGGGTACACGATCAAACTTCTGGCGATCTCGTCCCGAAGGGGGACCAGCTCGTCCGCCTCCGAAACGCCGCCGGCAGCCGATGATGCCGTGGGCCCTCCGCAGCCACCCGTGTCAGGAGGCTGTAGGCCCGCTCGTGCCAGGATACGGCGTCCCACGGCAGTGCTGCCCAGGCGCGCCAGTTGCGATGCTCGTTGCGCCTCGCTAATCTCCGACAGGGTGTTGTGCACCCCCAGAGACAGCAAGGCCGACGTCTTCGTGCCGTTCAGGAGCCCCAAGGCCCCCGTGTAGGCCTTGCGGATGGCCGCGTCGATCGCTGCTGCCGCTCCCCCTTGGTCCAGCGGTGAAAGGCCCCCCGCGTACGCCGCGTGGCTGACCACGAGGCCTGCAGCAGCCGCAGGAGACTCGCCTCCCGCATGCCTCGCGAGCGGGAAGACACCCGCTTCACCAGGCCGCGTCGCGATGCCCATCTTCGTCACGATGTGCTTGACCGCCGTGCCGTTGGTCCGGTGCGCGTCCACGAACATGCCCAGGACCCGAAGGCCGAGACGTGCGGGGATTGGCGCCCCGTCGCCGGCACGAACCACGATGGTGCGTTCCGCCTCCTCGGCGGCCCGCTTCCTCCACCGACCGGGCGGGGGCAGGATCAGGAGCTGCCGACTTCTGCGGCGAACACCGAAGGCCCGTGCCCGATGAGCGCGGCCTCCACGGCGTCCACCGCCGACTGCAGCCCGGCCTCGACGTCGCCGTCGCTTGCCGCCCGTTGCCCAGATAGTCACGTCATCCGCGTAGATGCAGTACTTGATGGCCGGCCCGAGCTCCTCCAGTCGCCGCGCCACCTCGATCATGACTAGATTGAAGAGGAGCGGCGAGATCACCGAGCCTTGCGGGGGTCCCCACGCTGCCCAGCTCGCGCTCCTCCAGCTTCGTTCCGCCGACCTCCAGCCGCGCCGTGCGCCGGGACAGGAACGAACGGATGTACTCGTAGGAACGGCGCCCCAGACCGAGGCGCGACGCCTGAGCAGGATCGCAGGAGTGCCGCACCTTGTCGAAGGCGCTCTGCAGGTCCAGGCCCAGAATCGCACGATTGTCCTTCTTCGGGAGTCCCCCAGGGGGCTCCAGGACCTCCCGCTGTAGCAGTAACATGGCGTCATGGGTGCCAAGCTTCGCGCGGAAGCCCAGCATCGCGTCCCCTGGTACAACTCCTCTTGCTCCAGGTACCTCTGCCACCGGGTGTTCAGGACGTGCTCCAACACCTTGCCCACGCACGACGTGAGGCGAGATGGGGCGCAGGTTCTCGATGCCCCGGCGGCGTCGGCTTCGGTCGTAGCAGGATGGTCGGTGGCCGTCTTCCACTGGCGCGGGGAGACGGCCGCTGCGCCAAGCACTCGTTGAAGTACCGGGTCAGCGGACGAGATGGCCGCATCACTCAGGTTCCGCAGCGCCTTGTTGGTCGCCCTGTCGGGGCCGGCGGCCGATCGACAGTTCAGGGACTGCGTCGCCTGCCTCACTTCCACTCCTCGATGTCTCGGTCGAGGGCCGGGGTTTCGGCGGGCCCGCGTATTCCGGGTGGTCTTCGTGCGGGGGTCGAAGGGAGGTAGCGCTCGTTCAGGCGCTTGTTGCATCTCTTCTTCGCCCAGCTGCTTGGTCGCCGTGTTGTAAGATCTGCGCCATGCGGTTTGCGCTGATATTCCTTGCTCTTGCTCTCGTCCATTAAGTGGCGCAACAGCTTCCACGTGCCTCCGCGGTGGAGCTGTCCGTCGGCCTCGCTGCACAGCGCGAACCCTGCTGCGCGCTCAGTTGACGGCTTGTAACGCTCGATCTCGCGACCGAGAGCCGCCACCCGCTTGCGCAGCGTGCGGTTGTGGCGCTGGAGCTTCCAGCGGCGCTGGCAGCGAACGCCTGGCCTCCAGCAGGTGCGCGAGGCGAGGGTCCACGCTCTCCGTGTCCGTTCGACGTCTCGATCTCGGTCGTCGCGCCCTCAGTCGCGGCACCAAGTCAGCCGTCCACTTCTCCACGTCTTCGACTTCGCCCAGCTCCGGCGTCCCGGAACTTGTGCCAGTCGGTCAGTCGATGCTTGATGTTCGTGCCGGCGCCGCCGCCGTAACCACTGCCCTCGCGGGGATGGCTCAGCGGCACCGTCACCTCCCACGATGTAGTGGTCGCTGCCCAGGTTGTGGCCCGTGTTCCGCCACCGTGCCACGCCGCCGTCAGGCAGGAGCGCGAAGGCGAGGTCCGGGTTGGTGTCCCGACAGTCGACGTCCCTATGCGCGTCGGGTGCGCCGGGTTCGTCAGTAGCGTGAAGTCGGCCTCGCTCGCGTCGTCCAGCAGGCATTTGCCCTTGGCCGTCGTGCGCGTGTAGCCCAACTCCATGTGCTGCGCGTTGAAGTCGCCGCAGACGATCGCCGCGGCGTCTCCTCCTCCCACTCCGTCTCTCCCGGACTGGTGGACCGCGTCTCTGATCTTGTGCAGCAGGGTCAGACACACAGACAGACAGACAAGCAGACAGACATTAATCGACCGTATTTAGGGGCAATCCCCAAGGTGGAGTAAGTTTCTGCGAAGGAAAGTTTGACATCCACCTAAATGCAGCCATACGGCTACTAGCTTTCATTTGTAGCCGTATGGCTGCATTAGGTGAATGTCAGACTTTCCTTCACACAGACAGACAGACAGACGTCTTTAAAAACAGCGTGTAGGTTTTTTTAGCACGTGCACTTGTCCTCCCCTCTGCGGTTTGGTCGGCGCCTGGAATGCGCGCACGCTGCTTAGGACCTCATTGCTCTGTTCAGGCTGGAGTAGATATGTTGTCAGATTATCAGCAGTGTTGTACTTGTTCATGCGAGTCATCATCACCACCTTCTACACTTCTTAGCATGCTTATACCTTGGTTGTTCTTTCCGACCCTTTATTCTTCTTTGTAGTTGTTGTTAACTTGGCGCCTGTAGCTGTCGTATCCCCTCTTCTTCGTCCACGTCTGGTTTGCGCCATGTATTCCTCTTTATTTAATGTGAACTTAAATATGCGTACCTTCTTTCACAATAAGCATTTCTGATTCTGATTCTGTAGGGTTTAACGCGCCGATGTAACGCAGGCGGTGAGGCGCGCTGGAGTGGAGGGCTCTGGATCAATTTTGACCACCTGGGGATCTTTAACGTGCGGCGTAATCTCGTACACACGGGCAGTTTTGCTTTTCTCCTCCATCAGAAAAGCGGCTGCCGCGGCCGGGAATCGAACCCGCGACCGCGTGCTCAGCAGCGCAACGCCTTAGACACTGAGCCACCGCGCCGGGTCACAATAAGCATTTCAATTTTCCCAGCAAATCGCCGGACATTTCTATGCTTAGGCTACTGGTCCCATATTTGTTGGTAGCTTACAAAGGCGAACTAAACGTCTTTCTCTCGTAGCCTTTCAGACAGATCTTGAATCGAATACATTCTGAAGGCAGCAATAAGCCAACACTAAGTCCGTGTTCGTGGCCAATCCGCTCTGATGCTTACCTCGGCAACGAACTAACTAAAAAAATCGTGGCCCATTCTAGCTTGCGAAGGTGGATGATTAGCGAAGCTGCTTAGCACACGACACCAAACTGGCAGAAGTTTCAACAACTGTACGAACTTATTTATTGGGAACTAACTAATCAGGACAAGTAATTGAAACTCCGGGCAATCATACAGTCGTCTCATCTGCTAATCCGTGCATAATTTTTTGTGGGAAGTTTGTGATAAAATAAAAGTTACAGCCGTTTTCCGCTCAGTACTTGCGATAACGTTGGCGTTGCCGCAAGGCCTTTCGCTCCAGCAGGGAAGAAAATGGGCCGGAAGCGCTATGTCAAGTTTCTTCATAAAACGATTCACCAAGAAACATCACCATTGCCATCCCCCTACTTCTCCCTCTCCTACTTCTGCTCATCATCATCATCAC